>JAJMBU010000087.1:0-54265 GCA_030565405.1 Ogataea paraovalis
TAGCCAACCAAAAGGGAAAATAACTGTGTAGAAATATATAGGATATAGACTCAAAGGTAGGGGTGCCTTCTCTGATAAATGGGATAAAAACGCCGAGAATATATATTAAACAAAAAAACAAACAAACAAAGCCCCTGGTCGATTTGAAAATCAAAACCCAAATGAAATATTATTCACAGGTAAAGGCTTGAAGAAACTGGCTAAGGTGATTGAAACAACAAAGATGGTAGCCTAGTTGACGGATGTGAACTGTAAGACAGATACAAATGGACAAAGACAAACGACAAATGGAAGGAAAGAATGGAAAAGTGGGTTTGAAGAATAAATACTTGGCAAAAAAAAAAAAAAGATTGATCAACTGTGAAAGGAAATTGATCCAAAAGTTAACAAATGAAAAAGATACCACAATCTTTCAAAAGCTGAACTTAGAAGGTAATGAAGGACTGAAAAGGACGAAATGACACGCTGGTGCTAATAGAAGCAATACGGAAAAGTAGAATGGGTTTTTTAGTTGGGGTTGTTAGAATTACTGAAGGTGAATTCTCACTGAGAAGGGTTTTCGAAACGAAGGTTCGAGGGCCAGCGACCTAAGGGAATGAAAAGGTGATTGGGAAAATGGTACAGAAAAAAGATAATGTGAGGCTTTAGAAACGACCATATATAATTAAACACTATATTTATAGATTCTATAGCGGTGTTTGCTCTCATGAACGGGCTGAACCACCTTTTAATAAATCAATTACATCATCATCATCATCGGTACAGAAAAAAGATAATGTAAGGCTTTAGAAACGACCATATATAATTAAACAATATATTTATAGATTCTATAGCGGTGTTTGCTCTCATGAACGGGCTGAACCACCTTTTAATACATCAATTACATCATCATCATCATCATCAGCGGCCCCTGGTGGTATGCGACTCTGCTCTTAACAGACAAGGCGGTGGGTTCGAATCCGACCTCGGGCACAGAAAAAGATGAAAGCGCGCTAAAAGTCGCTTACACAGATAAGCCAGAATCAAGCTGAGATGGACTTTTCCCCATTGGGGCTTTTAATGCCGCTCGGAGAAATTCAACACCGAGAATAAAGATATATTATTATTATTATTATTATTATTCAAGATGACAGATATCTTGTTAACAGTCCACCCAGGGTGGCCTTGGTAAATCTAGTGTGCACCAGAAAATTCATCACACCAGAAAAAACAATACCACACAAGGGTATTCTTCATCGGGGGGCCGGGTGGCGCCTCTCTGCTGTCAGGGGTTATAGTTAGTTAGATAAGGTTATGTAACGTACATAGTTCACTGATGGGTCTACTGCTCTGCTAATTGGGCATAGCGACGAGAATATTAGATTAATTATTCTCCTAAACAAGTTAAGCTTCTGTATACAATCATATTTGGTTGGTTTATCTTCACGGGTTGGCACTTCAATACCTCATATGAGTTTATGTCCAGGGACAACAACCTTTTCTTAGTTTTGTTTTCACCTTTGCTCAATTTATTCTATTTCATGTATTTACTTCAAATGAAGGATTTTTACGCAGTTCTTCGTATTATGCATCATATACTCTAATGTAATGTCGATCATTAAAACAAAATAGGAGGAAAGATATTGCAAAAAGTTAGACAAGATCTCTCCTCATATGAAACTTACTCTCGAGTTCCCTTGATAACAATAACATCCTTTCCAAACACTCAACCATTCTGTAATATTGCCTTTTTCAAGTTAGAATCAAGCAACTCGTAGCTAACCGTCAAAGTAAGCTATGGAGGACAATCTTTCCACATCACATTAGCCCACATCTTTGATAGCCATAACTAGCAATATTAGTCACTCCGTTAGTTAATTTTACTGTGTTTCTTCTAATTGATTGGAAGGTCTACTTTGAATGCAATCTCTCCGAGTTGTACATGGTTATTCAGCATTACTTCAAGGATCAAGGGGTTGAAAGTAAAATCAGACAAAGGCATCAGATTTGTAAGTCTGTTGCAAACTTTTCACAGAGAAACAAATGGGACCATAGCTATCGTTCAATACTACAAATCCCCCACAAACGGATGTTCAGAGAGAAATAGTGATCAAAGTGTTGAACCATATTTTGAGGTCTTACTGTTAGAACTATCTCAGAAGATTGGTAGAACTGTTTCCAATGGAAAAGTTTGCCTACGTCTCAGTATCTCAGATCTTAGAAGCGAGTTACTACTTGCAGTGATTTCGGACTGTGTTCCCCAGGCTGTGATGAAATATACGAGACCTCGATCGAACAAGATCGCGTTCGAGTATATGTGTAGAATATAGTTATCTACTTTTACTCTTTTATAGAACGCTTTATATAACCCTCCTTCTTTATCTAACGTTAATACATTTTTCTGTTCGCTGCATCACACAGGCCCCTTCAATTTCGTTGGACACTGGACCATTGACTCGTGGTACTCAATGCAACTGCGTCAGAGTTGACGAAGCTCTTTAGGTATTCGATTTCAAAGTCCGCCATCTCGAATCAACAAGACACTTGTCCATTATAGACCTCATGTTGTTGTTTCAACTAGGTGGGGGTCATAGTTTTCTGCTCGAATGATAAAAGGTTTCTGTATGAGCAACGATTGCCATCGAGCGCGACCTCCACGTCTAGCACATCCACTATAAAGATGCATTATAGTCAAGGGAAGTTTTGAAAAAATGTGATAACAATATTGAAGCATAATAATATCAAAATTAAGATCTAGCATGTGAAGGAGGAGAAATGGAAGGTTTTGGAAGGCGAGGAAAACTGAAAAAGGACTCCAACAAAAAGGGAAAAATGACAAAGAGAGGGATCGATGGTGTTTCACCAACGTATATCCACGACCCCCTTTGTGATGGAAATGCGCTTTGATTCTCGTGTTCTGCTCTTTTTCCTTTGTTGTTTTCGATCTTTAACTGAGATCATTTAGTGTGGGAGTTCTGACTTTCGTTAAAGCCCTACCCGTCCATCCGTGAATCCCATTTCGAGGGCCATGCTACCGCTAATGCCATTAGATCATTGCGAAAGACGAAAAAGAAGTTTTAACAAATAAATATTCGGAAAAGTAAGTCTCAGAAGAGAAAGAGGATAGCAAAATAGTTTTCAGAGCCAAAAGAAAGATATATATGAAAGTTGTGTAGGTAATACAAATTTAGAAGGTATCTTTATAGTGGAGTTCAGCCTGACGTTGCGGTATAAGCTAAGTACTAAATATACATTGCAGTTATGGTTGGTGGACGCACACCTGCAGAGGTGATGATGGCAGGGAGCACTGCAGATTGCATACAGAAAATATACATGTCAACTGGATAAATAAATTGCTTTAAATTCATTTAACAGCTAGGGAGAAGTATTTCCTTGATGTTACATACCATATTTGTTTTTGTTTAAGATATTAATAATAACTTGATCTTATATTAGTCACGAGAAAAAACCAGCCGCGATCAATCAAGTATGCAATATAATACTCATTAGTAAGACGATCTTTATTCTACTCCAAGATCCTTGGTTGAAGAACCGTAGAAGAAGATACCGAAGACTCTTAATACATGTGCACGGCGATGGACATTTAATTTAAGATATTCAACCAATATGGGATACTGTTTGAAGCCGACAAAATCAGGATCACAACCCCCTCAAACTTTTGTTGCTGAAGATCATGATGCAGTTCAACGGTTAATTAGATATATTGGATCCGGAGTTTCTTCGTTTGCCAATGAAAAACTCAGTCTTAATAGGCTTCTTTCTTCATTAAACCTTTCAAACAGCACTTCTATTGATTGCTTTTCTTTCCTTTTTGGCTTTGCTCTTTTTTTGATTTTTTTTTTTGATGAAGCAAAATTCTTTTCAAAAGCAATAACAATTTATGTGACGACATATAGAATAAAAATGTTAGTAAGGATTCAGTGTTAGCTGGCAACACGGCAACACGGTAGTTCGGTTGAAAAAAAATTTCTGCTCGTTTTCTTTAGTCGCATTTGCGTCGTGTTGCTAAATAATTAACTTTGCCCCTGTTGTCAATAGGGATTCTCTATGCAGTTCATACTTCACGAAAACTATTTCAATCTAATGTATTGATGGTTGACTAATTAACGTGTCGAACAACAGAAAAAAATGTTCAACAATAATGTTAGAGGACACGTAAATGGTTTATTTAGACTTCAAATATCTATGAAATTTGCGTATCCATAAGGTGACTCAACAACATTTGAACAGTGATTTTTCAAAAAGTCTAATATCGCAATTGTTGACAAGCACCCAAAGACAGAGTTTAAAGCATGAGGTATCTTCTCAAGGAAAGAGTTTAAGGGTTAGGAGACTCTGCACAACATCTATATTTCTAAGGACCGGGCCTGCTATATTACTTGCGCACGGGAAACACGCATCCAAAAGTGTAGATCCGCAAACCCAGGGCATCATCAGAAAATCTCCGCTGAGTGTGACACGCCGAGTTCTGACAATATGTTTAATTATACCTACAATAAGCCACTGGTTGACAGTAATTAAAGCTTTATATGCCGTAAAGCCTTTTAAAGATGCATTTATATCACATTGCATAACATTATCGAACGTAATTAAATGCAATCACAAGAAGATCGATTACAAGGAAATGCCTTATACCTTAGAGTTGAGCGTGCTCACGACTCTAAGAACCCCCCAGCAATGAGCAGTGAGCAGCCGCCGCCCATTTAAGAGTTCTTTCGCGAATATACCTTATTGTGCATCCAACATGATTATTACTTTGAGATATATTAAATAATTTATTATATATTTTTCTTGTTCTTAAACTCAATTCTAATAGGATTTTTTGGTGGCAAAATGGTTTTCATTAAATGAATTATATCAGCTTTTAGACCTAGAAATCAACAAAATATGTGTGCATATATATATATATGAATTCAAACCGTCGGCTGAAACTGCACGCCGCCTCTGGGCTGATTTAATTATTGTCAGCAAAAAAGATATGCACAGACAAAATTCGCTGCTGATCCAAATGAAAAGTTAAATTCATCGCTGCACGGCAGACAGCAGAAAATGTTTCAAATTAGCAGACTAAAAAAATGGATCAGCATGTTGCTAAGAGACACAATTAAGAGCAAACCTTGCTGCTACATATTCACTACAATGATTCAAAGTGGAAGTGAAGCCGAGTGAGACTAATAACTGTAACTGGATGTGAGTCTTTTTCTTTTGCCATTGAATATACTATATTAAGCTATTACGTGTTAAGAGCTTAAGTTATCCAATAGGACCATCTGATGTTGCCATCTTAAATAATTTATTACTATTGGAGTGAACAAAACGACTTGTTTTCAAAATTAACAGGTAACAATTTGCTTTGGTGGTATTCGGATAATTGTACAATACCCCTCTTTTTTTTTTGTGATAGCAACATACGACCACATTACATCAAGTGAGCGGGTAGCCAGCCCGTCAGGGAATAGTAGAAAAGAAATTAATCGATATAAATTATATCACCAAAATGCACAGACAGACATCGACAGTACGTCCAATCTTCATAACTTACTCGATTCGGCACCTGCTCAAACCAGCGCATCTGCGTGCATCGGCTGTGTAGCGAGACAATGTGTAGCCGATGCCTGCCACATGCTCGGGCGATCTCCATAGTGGGAGGCGACGGGGGCTCTCGTCGGCGCTCTCATTGACCAACAGTTACCAACCACCGCGATATCCTGGAATGTGGTGGCGACGGCCCGATGAGTGCCTTGAGCCAGCTGCTTTATAAAATCAGAGGAGTAGTATGTATATGAGTAATTATACTACATGTGAACAGAGAATATAATTACAGAGTGAGAACAAGGGCCAAGTTATCCCCTTTTTTCGCCGACTATTCCGAAGACTATACTATATACATCTCTGTAGACCCACTGCTTATAAATTATTTAATAGTTCAATTCGAGTTTAATAGAGATAATTAAATTTGCGTAATAGATGCAGATTAAAATTATAAATATAATTAAATGATTGATTGATATCCACTGTGCGGCGCGTGCAAAGCCAGCCTCCACGCACGCACCACCAAAGAATTCACTAAACGAGCGAACTAGTGCACTAGCTGCGATTGTCTGATGCCTGCTTCTCGTCCCCATCTGTCTTTACGACCCGCTCGATCCATCCCCGCCCAGAACGGTCCAGGCTGCTTCTAGCAACAACTGCAGCATCAAAAATAGCAGGAGCAGCATCAGCGGCAGTAGCAAGTAGCAGCATAGCCATTGGCCCTATTGACTTAGTAAAAGGCCACCTTTCAGGATCCAAAGACAAAAACACCCAAGTTGTTCAGTGAAGGCATGAAAAGGAAAGAGGTAGACAATACCGGCCAAGGGAAGTGAAAGGTTCAGTGATTTTACTGTGCCTACCTTATACACATGCCTATCTCTGATCCCCTTCTCAAAAGGTGCATAACACTCCGAAGAACGAGATTGCAATATTCTTCGTAAACATCTTCGTAAACATTTTCTGGATCGCCACACAGTCAACCACCACCCGATGACTATCAATTGACGTACGCAGCTAATCTGCACTCCGAAGCACAGCATATTTTCTTCTACGCACAAAAATCAAAAGAAATTCTTTTACAAGGTCGATGTAATAGGAGAGGGGAAGGAAGGGCGGAATGGCGGAAGGGACGAAGGGAGAACTCATGCTTATAGCTATAGTATACCCCTACCCAAGTATATATATATATATATATATGTGTGTGTGTGTTATAGACGACACGAATTAATTGCTTTTGTGTCGTGTCCTATGAACAGCAGCCTGATTCACGATGTTCTATCGCGCAGCTTGATGAAACGCTAGCAAGCAACATCTTTCTATTTCTAACGAAGCAACTCAAAATTGGCTCCAAGTTTGAGATGATTGCAGCGATCGTTCTTTGTTCCCTCTTTGAGTAACAATCAATGTTCGATGCAGTCTAGAATAAATATTATAAAAAATATATATATTATATATATATATATAATATGTTATGTAAATTTGGTTTTCTGAGACAGAAAAACGTCTCTGCTCTTTCGAGAGATATTATCAGATTGGTCGTGTTGTTTTCAATAGCTACGCGCCTTGAAAACAATACATGTGATAGAAGTTTAACTTTCAAAAATCGTTACATTAAACGTTAACATCGGTCTAATAGATTGGTTCATTTTACTTCCTCTATGTATATGGCCATTTTTCAAAAAAATTGGTAATCGAGCTAGTCAGCAGAAGTTTTATAGGGGATAAGGATCGATATATTGACCATCTGACGTCAATTCAAATAATGTGTCCTTTATGTATCATAATAAACACAGAAAGATTTTGACGTTATAGGGTAGGAGCAGTTTTCAATTCAGGGAGAGAGACGGGAGAGATGCGTGAGTATTTTGAATATTTCAGGAACAGCAGACCTCTTCTAATCGCAGTAATAAGATGTAGGATTAGTAGTGCATGACACAGAACGGCTATTGCACGGACTTGACTCTACCTACAATAAATATAGCATGGTGATACACCCTGCCCTTATCTAAATATATATATATATATATATACTTTTCCCCCTTTTTTTAAATTATCTAGTTGGGGTTCAGCGTTGTGTACGAGGATCAACCAGAGTAGGACTCCCCCTTTGCGAATTGGGTGAAAACTCTTTTTTGAGAAATGAACAGCAAGCTTGTCTGTCTCCCAACATCCAGGACAACGTTCCCATCTTGGGTTGTTAATATTGATGAGCAAATTATGATAATTTGATAGTTTTGGGTGCCCGCCAATCTGCTCTGATAATTATCCATTAACTCTGTTCTCTTTCTTTATAATTATTAAAACGTCGGGAAGCAATGAAAACAATCACCTCTGGGATTTTTAACTTCCCTTCCAACTTCGCTAAAAATAGGTAGAGATGATGTTAAATATCTGTCAACAAAGGCCAATTCTGTTAAAACAGATAATTTAAGCTTATCAAAACTTAAGCAATCTCACCCGGTCATAAATAGTTGTTACCGTTTTTGGAGCCAGAGTTCATGCAAACTTACTAAAAGACTACCTTTCAAGAAAAAAACTTTTTTTATATTTAAGAAGCTGAAAAAGAAATACAAACTCGAAACTCTTTGAAAACAAATCAAAATAAAGAATATGGTTACGTAAAGGGGAATGATTCCAAAAGAGATCGATCTTAAGTTAACGCTTTTTTTAGCTCATCTCGACAGCCTCTGGTGACACTCATGAGGTTACTAAAAATTTATAAAGAAATGTATTACGACCAGTGGAAGCTTTATAGTGGAAGCTTTTTTTTGTTTACTGCTAGATTGTTATTTTGAAATTTAAAACGTTACTATCTTGTCTGTGTTTAATCAATTGATTCAAACAATTTTGTTTTCAATAGAATGCTGCAGTTTTAAGATTAGGGTTATAATTATAGAGGAAACGAAAAAAAAACACTGCATAACAGCGATAATTACAGTGAATCTAGAATTATTTTGAGAATTCACACCACATCATGCAAAACATATAGATTTAACTTCGATTGACGACTTTTAGGATTCCAGGTGGCTATTCCATACAACAGATAAACAAATCTCACGGTTAACGACAGTTCTGGATCGCAAGCCAAAAAGATTTAATTTGGAAGTAAAACGAGGCCTATTTTTCTACTTCGAGTACTTAGTACCCGTCCTTGCTTTCTGCGTCATTATTTATAACAGTGATACTGAAAAGAGAATCACGTCACTATCGTAATAAAAATACGAAAGTAGGAGGCACAATGTTTTATTTTCATCTTAGTTGCTTCAACCCAGGGTTCCAAATAGAGTAAGAAACAGGTAATAGCAAGAAAAGAACATGATATTGAAATCTGGCTTATTACAGTGTATGAAGGATATTGAGTGAGCTTAGCAAAGTTGGCTTAGTACATGAATTTAGTGGGAACCTAATGATCAGAGAGTTGGAAAATAAGCAATGAGGCAATGCTGTTTCATGCACTATATATGAATAGAAAGCAAATATGTTTAAATGCTGAGCCTTGTGAATAAGTAAGACACCGTCAAAGCGTTTACCTGACCAGCCGATCTCACAAAAAGCTTACATTATTTTAGATATTTCGCAAGAGAATTAATAATTCGCTGTTTCTGGAAAGAAATTGAGGTTAACAGATAGCAGGAGAGCTTAATGAATGATTCGATTCGAGTATTTTGTTCGTAAACGCAATAATAAATGTGACTCGAGCGCTGTGAATGATAGGTAACAGGGGGAAAACAGTGCGCACGATAACTTAATCTTGATAAGAAGGGAGCTAGCTCTTCACACCAAATAGGAGATTTTCAGAAAAAAAGCATTTTGCTTCAAAGCTTGTACGCAATTTACATGCATATATAGCAATTAAAATTCCAAAGTCCAACTGCACATAATTTGGTCTCTGTATGATAATACCTGACGCTTAACATTCTCATGGGAAAATGACGCTTAAGTATATCGATAAAAGTTTTTTGAGATTCTCCCATCCATCTACACGACGAATAAGGAGACAAACACACAGAAAAAGTGCAACAGATTAACATATATTACACATGAAACGTACTCGATCCACTTTCAATTATGGATCTCAGAAAAACACAATCGAAAAAAAAAAAAAAGATCGTACCATCTACCCGATTTTACTAAATATATATACATATATATATGCACGGTACGATCAAGACATGCGCGCTTATTATCTGCACATACAGGGCGTAGTGAATTGTGGAAAGGATGCCAAAGCGTTTATATATTATATATATAATATATACCGTGGGCCACAATTGGCCTGTTTCCCGGTAAACCAAACAGTATAACTATTTACCCACACTTCAGAGCATCTAGGTAACGAGGACGACCGTCATGTAGCAAACTTTCGATCTACGTTACGTTGATCTTTACCACCTCTTCGCCTAAAATTTATTGATCTGGTCAGATTCCGCCCGTTTGGTAAATGCCTCAACATTACTGGTCATTTAGGTTTTGCTATTAAACTGTGACAATGGCAACAATAACACTATATATATTATAATATATATATAACTGCTATTTACGCATCTACACTTGAGCTTAGGAGGAAAACATCAAATGCATTCAACTGCGTGTTAGACCTTAGATACCAATTCGTAGGATACAACGTGTGAAAAGAAATTTTTCAACACAAAACGAAAACAACGTACGCTATATAGATCACGCAAAACCTTCCTGTGTAAAGGTGTAAGACTCAGTTTAATTTTATTTCATAATTTAGATTTATTATTATATTAGATTCTAAATCATTCGAGGAGGCTTGAGTAGCATTGGCTGCTTGCTCTCACAAAAGGACAGGGCTGCACGAATCTGTATCTACTAGCTAGCACAATAACAATCGAGGAAGAAACGAGGTAAAGAACTTAGCACTTATCAATATAAAGAGTGAGAGCTAGTATTTTGTAAAGGATATATATACATAGTTATATGTAGATAAATATGACTTTATTCAAGCAAGCAAGCATCGTCAACATCTTCATTATAAGAGGAAGGGAAGGAATAATATAATCAGTGAAGCAAGCTAGGGTAGAAATAAAGGTAACCGAGCTGCTCGGTGCCAACAACAGCCAACTAGCCATGCTAACCAAAGTGTGTGAATGTGAGTGTGTGTGCCAGCAAAACCGTACATTATATAAATTATAAGCTATAGTGAATTAATTTGGCGATGGGCGTTGCCCGTTGCCCGTTGCCCGCTCGCTCACCTTTCAGCCAAATCAGTATATCAGATTAAAATTGCATGGATTTTGTTCTGCATGCATATGCAGAGACAGCACGCCGCACATACGCAATACAAAACATCATGCTCCACTTGCAGATCTAACACGCTGACGCTTTCGGATGACTGCATATCACCGGGGGTCAGACAGCTGCATGTCTCAGCAATGCATTAAATGCAATGTGCTTGAAATTGCATCAGAGAGGTATTACATTTTGCTCTATTGTCACACACTCTGGAACTACCCCTGTTCCGCGTCTGCTCAAGAGCTCCTCCCAGACTCAAGACAAGGGAGAGCCATCATGACAGCGGTCTTTCCTGTATGGATTTTTCCGCATACTTCTCATATATAGGCTTCACTTTCATTTGCTGTCTTAACAACTGGCCCACTCATCCTGATATTTCTTTCTAGTTCCCGGTTCTTTCTTTAATTTTATCTCTTTTCTTCTGCATTTATTCCTCATTTTATATACTTTTTCACTTGATTATCTTGTTCATTCACCACTCTGCAATATCAATAACTCATTCTATTTTTACAACTAGACTCCATTGAGGCTTTCCGTCAGACTAACACCAGTTATACATACATATTCCATTCGTACATAGCCGGCACAAAGTTGATCGTTTCTTGTTGAAAATCGCTTAAACTTACATTTTCCTAGTAAAGTCTTTTGTGTTTGACTTGCAATTCACAAAATTCGACAACTCAAACAACTTAACGACCAACCTTTATCAAACCCACAAACAAGCACAGATAACAAACAACAGCTTCAGCTTGATAATGACATCATATTTAAATATCAACAAAATGACTATAGGATCAACAACATCATCTCCAAAGTCGAAGGACAGATCGGACTCCATCACCTTGCCATCCATTTCAAACTTGACGGCATCTCTACGAACCTCCATTAGTTCAGAACGTATGCCTTCGGTATCTTCAACGTCTTCAAACACGGCCTCGAGACCATCTCTGAGCTTCTCAACGTCCATGTCATCAAGAAATTCCATATTGTCTTTAACTCACTATCCAACGACAGGGTCTCCCTCCGATTACAACTCAAACCATCCGCTAGATCGTAAAATGAGTTTCAGTTCGATCCAAGGAATGGATGACATTAAAGAAAAGAGAGATTTTCAGCTACCACCTTTATCTTCAATATTATCAAGTAAAACAGCAACACCACTTGAAACTGTCCAAACAATTCCAAGAAGTTCTGATGCTCCTCCTCAAGATTATTTTGACAAACAGCCTGATACAAAGATTTCCGAGAAGGTTCAGCAGACTTCCACATCATCCACCGAGAAAGAATCTAGACCAAGATATTTTTCGTTACCTTTAAAATCCGATCCCGGATCAACACAAGGTAACTCTGAGACAACCTCGAAAGCTCCAGTTGACACAATAGCTAAAGGTGTTGATTCAGAATCCGAACATGAAGACCATGAACATTGTGATCATGACCATTCAAACACTTCTCAAATTAAAGATATCAGTAGTGAAGATGATCCTTTAAGGCCTAGAGTTATATACGATCCTGTGCTGGGCAAACGTATAGTAGGCGAAGACAGATCTCATACAAGTACCCCTGGTTTTGAGCCCAAAGAGAAAAGAAAGAGAGTAGTCAGAAGAAGAACTAGAACGGGCTGCTTAACCTGTAGAAAGAGAAGGATCAAGTGCGATGAAAGAAAACCGTTCTGTTTCAACTGTGAAAAATCAAAGAAGCTTTGTACAGGGTATGAACAGGTTCCATATGGTTCCAGACGTTATAGATATATGCAGCAACCAAAACCTCAAGAAATTCAAACTAATCATCCGATTATTCATCGAGGCCCATTACCATCGCCAACATCCACTTCTCCATCTCAGCCTAGTCAACAAGAACTTGTTGACCAATACCTTCCTCATCAAGGTTTACAGCCCGAACAGATGCCTGTCGCTCAAACACAGCAGATGTCTCCTCAAGTCCAACAACGATCTCCTATTCAAAATGCAGTGACGAACCAGCTACATCAACAAAATTCTGCTCCACAGATACATCAGCAATCTCAGCAGCATTCACATCACCCATCTCCAACAAACCAACAATATCAGATGCTCAATATCCAAGGACATCCACCTCCACCCCCACATCAATATGCAATGACTGACGTGACACAGCAGCAAAATATGCAGATGCAACAAGGGTTTCCAGCGCAACAGCCTCCACAACATGCAATGATGAGCCGGCACCCATCGATGAGAGGTTCGATTTCAAGTGGGTCCTCAGATCAACAGAGAATATTAAGTAATGGCCAGCAACAACAGCAGCAGCAACAAAATCAACCACTTCCACTTCCACCACCACCATCACAACAACCGCAACAATTGCACCAGCAAGCACCATCCATGGGATACGTAATGGGACCACACCCCCCATATCAACAGAATATTGCATTACCGCACCATCAAATGCAACAACAACAACAACAACCTATGTCCTCTTCTCAACAGGCCGCACCTTTCCAAATGACACCACCACAGCAGCAAGGCACATACCTACCTCAACAGCTCTCCCATCATATGACTCCTGCACCTCCACCACCGCATACCCATCTTGCTTCAACATCCCAGTACGAACCACCACTATCGGGACATGTTATACATCCAATGCCGCCTCAACAACAGTTCCAATATTACCAAGCCCAGGCTCAGCCACCAGTTCAACAACCATATTATCACCCTCATTTACAAATGGTACCTCAACAAATACAACAAATACAACAACAACAACAACAACAACAGATTGTACAGCAGTCACAACCGCAACAAATTCTACAGCCACAACAGCTACCAATGCAACGACATTATAGTGCACAGTCGTCCATGGACGGTATACCTATCAACCAAGTTCCATATGCTGGCCATTTGCAACAGAGATAGAGCTATACCCGGTTTAGTACGATTTAGATCTGGCTTAATATAACTTCTTACGTCTTTTTTACATTCCTTAATTTGCTTTAAGGTGTATTTATTTATTTGATTTCTGCTCTCACATTTGTTACGTTTTTTGTTACTCATTTTGACATTCGGTTTCTCTCGTAGAATGTTTGTTTATTTTTTTGAATTATTTCCTTACTTTTGATCTTTAATAGATGAATGGTTACTGCCAATGATTTTTTTTTGTTTGAAATGACATCTTTAATTTATATATCTTTTTGAAAACAATCTAGTTATAAATAATACAAAGGAGGATTGAAGGCAAATGTAAAGCATGCTGCTTTTACAGAAGTCGAGATATAGTTACACTAAGTTAAACTGAGAGAAACATCACACTGTAGGTGAGCTTTTTCGAAACGTTCTTAGTTTTCAATTATACATATGCCGACGATGTTGTTCAGTAGCTTGCTAGTACTTCATACGATTCGACTTTCATCTTTTCTTTTTTCAAGTTTTCTGCACGAACAGATTGTGAGATTTGTGGGCACTCGATGTATATCGATCAGAATAATATATACATATATACCAACTGTAAGACACAAGAGCCTTGTTAGACAATAGTCTCGCTTTTTTAACCTTTAAAGGCTAGTCAAATACAATTTACGAAGTCGCAATCCTTGGAATAGGCTTGAAAGCAGTTGCTGTATGATTACTTGTTGAGGGCCTTCGGTTGCAAAGATTGCTAAGACGCTTGTATGTGCTCTTACTTACAGCAACAATAGAGCAATTCGGTTGATATACAACTATTTTTATATATACGTATAACGGAATGTTTTCTTTGCTATATTTAATATTTTTAGCTTTATGCTCGTTTAGATTCAGCCCGGTTCCGTTGCTGTTGCTTGATTTTCTTTAGTAACTTTTGCCGCACAAAAATGTAATTTTGATGGTAGAGAGGGCTTTCACTGGTCTTTCAACTATTGAATGTTACTGACTTTGGAAATCGCCAAGAGTGGAAAGCATGCAGAAATCAGGACAGACACATGGCTTGTACCGGTATAAAATTGCCGGGTAAATGCGTACTTTCTTACTCATACGTAAGAATGCTAAGGAGCAACCAGATGACGTAAAGTATCACAGTCGTATGTCAGCAGCGTATGTACACAAGAGAACGCCTTGAGCTATAAATAAAAACAAATTCAATTATGCTCTTTATTAATTAGTAGTAGTGAGTTAAAAAATCAGGTAAAATGTGAAAACAGTTACAAAAATGTTTGTAGATCAAACAGGCTTAGAAAAAAAATTTGTCGTATTGCACCATTTGACGTCGTGATCCTTTCGGTTCGGGGCTGTATAATTCGAGTGATTCTCCATATATTCACTGCTGAACTAAACCAGCTTTCAAGAATCGGACCACACCTACCATGACGTCTAACTAAATAATCCGATGAATGTAGGCTTTGAATCACAAGAAATACGTATTACTTTAAAACTATATATTGGAAGGAATCGTATCTAGCGATAACCGATGCTAATAATACGACAGAAAGTCCGGTATGGCATGCATTATGTAATTATTCACGATTGTATGGAGAAAGGAAGAAACTTTCGAATCTCTTGTTGTAGAGTTTGAAACTTAATAAGGGGACGCACTTGATGCTGGACCAATGGCGCGACTTTCTCAGCAGTGCGGATTATATTACATTTCAGGCAGCATTAGTACGGGCAACGGCAATGGCACCACCCACCCTGGGTTCTTTAATTGGATATGTTCGAAAGTTATCAAATTTATATATATAACTTTACAATGAACACATTTAGTTTCAACTAAGAAATACACATGCACATTATATATCTAAGATGTTGGTAATCAGACAACCAATTTTAATTAGTGAAGGCGGATGCGGCTGGAATCCCAAACAATTTCTTTGTTCCAATGATCTAAAATCTAACCATGTAGGAATTAAAAGAA
Organism: Ogataea paraovalis; assembly: GCA_030565405.1. Taxonomy (NCBI): domain Eukaryota; kingdom Fungi; phylum Ascomycota; class Pichiomycetes; order Pichiales; family Pichiaceae; genus Ogataea; species Ogataea paraovalis. The sequence continues at coordinate 15,658 of JAJMBU010000087.1, forward strand.
AGTTGCGATATAACAGATCTCATTCTTATTCCGAATGGGTAGGCATCAGACTGAATATAATATATCTATTCTATTCTTCAAATTTTGCGCTTTTGATCAGCACATAAATATTGGATTTTGGTTGACGATAATTATATATATATATATATACTTTTGATTCTACTGAGTTAGCGTGCAACAAATATAGGAGGAGAAAAATTATCATTCACAACGCAACCTCTCTTCACATGGCTAGAGGTTTTTTCACAAGTGCGCCTGCTCGCATGTCAAAGAATTTATTCAAATTGCCAGTGATGAGAAAGCAGGGGAAGGGAAAGGAACACCGCGGAGCCCTTTAGGCTCCATTTAAAGCACTGTAGACAGATCTAATTGTCACAGAATATGCGCAGCCATGCGCAATAATTAACTTTCTCAAATGCAAATGCAAATGCAAGCTGCAGACATGAGTGGTGCAGATTATCGTTTGATGATTTGGTTAAATTTTGAAATTGGCCAGAGTAAGAAATGGTTGCCATACAATAGCTTCACGCGCAAACTAATGACGTGCTGGCACCGCATTTGCCTTGCTTGAAATTTGAAGGGAGCCAAGTTACTCCACTCCAGTGGTAGTTACTGGACGTGAAGTGGGCTAGATTTTAGAGTCTTGGTAGGGTCCCCGGCAAACTCTGGATGCATGTATTTCGTGCGATACATCCACAATGCCTAACATTGTACGCCGAAGAAAATAGTTGATTTACAGAAAAGCAGTAGTGAATTCAATGATAATAGAAAAGTCAGGTCGCCACATTAAAGAAGAGGAAGGAGGAGTGTACCGAAAACCCAATGAATTACCCAGTTTTGCTGAGATACACCGTTCATTCATAAGCTTGATTGATCGATCAGGGCCTGGACATTAGGTAACAAGTTAAATAATCAGAATATTGAAGAACGTGTTGGGTATGCATGCTTAGTTAGAATTAACCACAGATCCAATTCTTTCTTATTAAACCATCATTAGTTTCTCACCCAATTGATTGCTTTGCCCCCTATTGATTGTTGCTACGTAGTTCAAAGTATTTTAATTGAGTATTTCATCGAGCTTGACTTTTCAAAATAGAGTTAGGAAATACAATAGGAATTGGCATAAATGGAGTCAGCTAACTCATCAGCAGTCAGTCAGAGACAGCCAGCTATAAGGAAGGAAAATGACAATTCATTTTTGGTCAAATTTTAAATTTCTCCCTTATGCAGTTCTTATTATTTGTAAAAATTATACCTCTTTAACGGTTAAGTATACATCGGCCGGTAATACCAACGCATCTATATATAATATATAATATTTAGCTTCATTCATTCATGGTTGGGAGTGTGGGAAGATAGACGTCAATTTTTTGACGGACCGCTCCAGTACCATGCATAACCTCGGTATTATGTAATAACCGCATGCTTTCTATGTATACGGAATATAGGATCACTAAAGCTTCCTTTAGCATTTGGCTGATACTGTACAGGGGGTTAAGCCATAGAGTAATTTAACAGAGGAAAATACCAGAGAAGCAAACAGACAACTCAACTCAATTGAGCAAACTCTTGTTGCTATTCGGGTTGTTGGGTTACTAGGTAATCAGGAGGAACGATAACAAAAATTGTTCTATGCAGATTCGAAGTTGTGCAACCTCAGCCACGGCCCAACAGCAGATAGGGCCACGTTTATAAATGCGACTTTGCTAGGCGATATCTCTAAACTGTGATATACTATATAGGACATTTATATCTTTTATATCGAATGACATCGTAGATAAGTAGTAATTAAGTGTATAAGTCTATATATATATATATATATATGAAAAAGAAAAAAAAGACACAGAGAAATTATTGACTTGCATTTTGATGAATAGGTTACCGTCAATTCCTACTTCTACTGTGCAGATTCTAGAAGTATGCACTCTGCCCGCATGGCATTATTTTTAAGAGTCGACTCCCAGAGTCTTAATCTTAAATAAAAAATTAGCTGAATGTTACTTGAAATCAGGTAAATGTTACCGGAAAATATAAAACTATATTTGATAATGTATATATATTTTAGATAAAGCTCATACGATATTTCTTTTCTAATATATATAATTATTTAATCTATATGGATCGAGCTAGCACAGCTGCACAATTGAAGTTATACGCCTCACTTTTAAAGCCGTAATCTACTTAGCCTTAGATATCTAGATCCATTCCTGAAGATAGACAGACAACTCCAGGACAAAGCCCACTTCCAATCAATATAATATATATATATATATAATATATATATAACTGCATGCTCAGTAATAATAATATCAGAATGCTGCATACTTTGCAGGATAATAACTGCACTTCAGAAGAAGAAGCTAGGATACATAATATAGTTATAAAGTATACAATAGTTTCACTATACATTGCATGTTAACTAAAGCGTTGTTTCTCTTTGGAATAACTCATATAAATAGATTAATTCATATATAGTTTAGAAGAGCGTATATATTATATGTATACACACATTTTGTACAGGGAGAATAAAGAAAACATATGTGTGTTATTGAGCAGTAGCTTAAAATTTATATATTATATTGTATTGCACACAATCTTAAGCTATTGTTGGACCAGCTTAAAAATAGTTCTTTGATTGAATTTCAAAATTGATTCTAAGCAAGTCACCAGTCACCAAAAATGCAGTGCTATTCTTCCAGACTTCACTCTAGACAATATATATATATATATGCAGTTTACCGACCTGTTTTTATCGGCAATTCGTGTAGCCTGCCATCGGCATATCCTGTTTTATCTCTGATTTCAATATGCCAGGATAATACAAAACTTAAATAGCATCATTTATCATTTACTAATTGATATATATCTATTTATTGGTTCATGTGCCCAATTTCAGGTGGCGTGGCTACTAAGAACTACTATAGAACCACAATTGATACAATATAAAATAATCGACAATAAAAGAAGTTTTTCAAGCTTTAGGCGCTTCTATTCTTTCATTCTTCTATGCATCTTTTGAACATTCCACAGATTTCAATTAGAAATTAATCATTTGAACATGCTGCATCTATCTGATGTGAGAAATTATTTCAATTTAAAATGTGATCAAAAGAAATAAGAATGCTAATATAAACGATTTTCATAATCACAGAAACAATATCAGGCGATTGTTTATTCACAGTTTCAAAGCCACACATACGATAAATATATGTCGAGATATTGTTTCGGTTGAACAAACTCTGTGCTTGTGAGAAATATTAATTACAGAAGGAAAAAACAAATCTGAGAAATCAAAAAGGCAAATAGTAACCGTTTCCTTATGTTTGAATCTTAATTCGTATAAGTTTCAAAGTAGCTATATATATATATATATGATGATTGTCAAAATATTAACGAATCAAGTTTTTGATCTTTTCTGTCAGAGACAATAAAAAACCCAGTTCAGACGCAAGGATATATATATATATATATATAAATCAAGATCGAGCATCCACCTACGCAAGGAACTTGCAGGAGTAATTTTGGACAACCATCTTTTATGTAACTCATACATGCGCATACATGTATTATATTATATATATATATATTAATATATATATATATAATTTACACGCGGTTAATGAGAAGCTAAGTGCAACTACTGTTAAATTAACTCAAGCTAAGGGAAAGAGTGGTAAATTAGCTCATTAGCAGGATAGTTTCGGCTTGAATAGCTTAAAGTTAGCATCGAGCAGAAATTGACTTTACGATTTCTGAAATTAAGGGTAGAAGAAAACGCAAATGGAGTTCAAGCCAGGTACGATAGAAGACTGGGCAGGAAAATCGTCTCTTCTTAGTAGGCTCCGTGGGCGATCAATCTCTCTCAAGCCCTCAGCAGCAGCTCTGTTGGCAGCCGAGATACCGAAAGTGCAGCTAATTCCCTATTTTTTCAAGCCTTTTAACGAGCGACGGCAGCGGTAAAAAGCGCAGCACCCGATTTTCGTCTAACGAGGACCGAGGATGCATTCGACGCGTCCTGTGTGTGCGCGCGCTTCTCTCTCTCTCTTGCCTGCCAGGCCACCATGGTGCCAGGCTGCCAGCTATAACGTGTTTCAGTGGGCTCCCCCGGTAATGCAATGGGTAAGAGCCGCACGGCACGGCACAGCCAGCCGCTATTGATTAATTAGTCCGCGGACTGGGGGTGCATCGCGCACATTCTTCTCTTTGTTCTATTTATTTGTTTCTGTGTTGTCAGCCTACCTGGCTCACCCCCTGTATCTGCTCTTTGGAAAAGACTCCTCACCCTCTCTCTCTTGTAAAGCAGTACAAGGTGGCCCAATTCCTTTGGCTAATTATGTTAATCATCTGCAAGGAAGACAAGAAGAGCACAACGGAGAGAAGCAAAGCGTGGCAGACACGGAGTACAGATCGATAACCATACAGCCTGCCGGACCGAATACCCATCCATACATAGCTGGCTTTCCGAGAGTTCTCGGCACGGCACGGGGGACATGCACACCAGTGGAAGGCACCTACGGCTACGGGCCGGGAGAACTAACTAGCCCATCACCGCCTCCAAGTGAACTGCACGCGCTGCGTATTCAATTATTCTGTGCGAATGCTTCGATCTGCCCTGTGAGCAGCGGGCGAATTTCAAGTCACAAGCTGGCACGCTTCCACCGAGTCACTCTATCGATCGATCTGTAAATGAGCTAGGATGGGACTAGCCAAACCTCACCTTACCCGACACACAGACGAAAAGACCCTTTATTGCGTCGCTGTGCATGTATATAATATATACTATATATAATTGATAAATTTTAAACACGATGCTGGAGACCAATACACTTGAAAGTTCGAACACAATAACAATATACCTTAATTCACTCTCTTTTGTTGTTTTCTATCTTTTGTTCTATACTTCCGTTTTCGGTAATGTTCGTCTAGAAGTCTTAGTTTCCTGCAGAATGCAATTTCATATATGAGTTAATTTGTATAGGTGTTAGATGAAAATAATGTTGAGAGAAAAGTAGATTGGCGTCTCTTTATTATCACTCTTGTTTGTTCTCTCAATTCGCACAGGTGGCTCACTATAAACAGCTTGTACAACGTACGTTATTTACGCAGCTGGATGCAGTCAAAACATTCGGTCAACTGAACGAAAATCGCTTCTGCATAACACCACTACGGGCGATGCATTAATCCACATAAAGTGAAAGGGGCGGGGCACATGAGCACCTACAGGAATCGTGTATCTATCTACCTTGGAAATTTCACATCTAATTAAAAATTGTCTTGCAGGAAACTTAATATACCTTAAGACACCTCAGCAGACCTATAAATTGATGAAAATTTATACTTTCTAATTCAACAAGCAAAAAGCAACAACAATGGATACATTTTGCGCACACTACTTCTTCATATCTTCTCAAAGTATAAGAATTACTGAATATAATAGTGCAATTTTTTTCTTTATTCTCTTCAATAAAAATGCTCATCATGGCAAGTGACTACTAGTGGTGAAACGAAATTACCTTAAGTGGAGGAACAGATATTCATGTTTAAGCCCCACTAGCTTCGGTTTGAGGTGTCATGTTGGTTACCATGTTAAAAAGCACATTTATTTTTTTAGTTAAAGTCCAATTTCATCAAGTGGAAATAAAATAAGCTCAATAACCTGTTTCCTTGCTCTTGTTTATCCAAGAACTGAACTACAGATCTTTACAAGTAGTTCACGAAACACCAATAGTAATTCGATTTTCAGCCAATTGAGGCAGTCTTATCGTTATGCATGCTTCCGTTTTCCTTGGCCAACCTAGATTGACTCCCAGTTTACTAGCATAAATGTAATTATATCTAAATAGCTCCAACTGACGACGTAAATTCACAGTATCACAAAGAAAGCATCACACAACGCATCATACATCAGAAAACCTTGAAAGAACTTGAAATGTGGGTTGAAGCTGAAACGTCAAAATCTGTGGGATTAGGTAATACATTACAGTAGCCGGATACAAAGAAGTCGGGCCCTCCCAATTAATGCTACTGTTAATCCCCAGCACCAACCTGAATGCGGAAAGCATAAGTTGTTAAAGGGATGTATAAATTTCTGTTTCTTGATCGAAGTCAGGATAATTGGAGTCGATATGAGTGGAGGTTACAATGCTCTACTCAGTATCCTTAACATTCCACTTGATTCCAGTTCAAAAACGGCTAATACGACTCCATTGAATACTAGGGGACTCTTCTTCACGTTGCTTAGCATCAGAATTTTGAATGCACTGACTTTGATAACATTTTTCCAAGCTGACGAATACTGGCAAGCGTTAGAACCTGCCCATAGTTTAATTTATGGATATGGATATTTAACGTGGGAGTGGAAGACTGGAATACGATCGTTCCTCCATCCATTATTATATGCGGGGGTTTATGCGATTTGCAAATTTTTCAATTTGAACTACGAATACATCTTGAATTTGCCAAAAGTCTTAGGTGCTTTCTTTGCTGCTATTGGTGAGCTATACTTATATGGGTTTGTGCGTAAATGCACTCATGGAAATGAACCTATCGCCAGATTAACGGTACTTGCTAGTGTCCTATCTAGTTTTAACTGGTTTTGCTATACTAGATCTTTTTCCAATTCATTGGAGTTAACACTCACGATCGTTGCATTGTATTACATACCGACTGAAAAATTTGAAAAAAGAAGATTCGTTATTTCGATGATCATCGCAGGTTTCAGTTGTATGATGAGGCCAACGAATTCTATCATATGGATATATTTCGGGGTGAAGCTGGTCATCCAAAATATTGACAAAATGGTGGTGATTGGATTGATAACCTGTATTACAGGAGGAATTACTATAATGTTAGATGCTCTTGTAAACTACTGGTTTTATGGATTTTGGAATTTACCAATATTGAAATTCATTGAATTCAACGTAACAAAGAAGCTATCTACATTTTACGGCATCTCAAGAATTGATTTCTATGTATTCCAAGCATTACCGGTTTTGCTTTTAACCTATTTACCCCTTTTCATGTATGGGTTTTATAAAGCAGATCGTAAATATATTGATTTCAAGCTTGTTACAATATTATACACATTTGTGTTTTCCATGATCCAACATAAAGAATTCAGATTCATTTATCCGCTAATGCCATTTTTATTGATGTTTACTGCTATTGGTTCAATCAACTTTGTCAAGAAATTGACATCAAAAATAACCAAAATAATGATTTTCATACTGCTGATGCTCAATATGTTTATCGCATTCTATTTCTCCGTATACCATGAAAGCGGTGTGATAAAAGTCACAGAGATTCTAAGAGACAAAGTGATGAAAGAACAACACGATTCTCCAATTGAAATTGGATTTCTTATGCCATGCCACTCAACTCCATTTCAAAGCCATTTGCATCTGAATTCATCGATTGCAAACATCTGGTTTTTGACTTGTGAACCACCGTTACATTTGCAGAATTCAGAGAAGCTGTTCGAATACATGGACGAATCAGATGAATTCTACGACAATCCATACACGTTCATGACTGAAAATTTTCCACCTTTGACTAGCACTGCTTCTAGTAACATGAAAAACGAAGAATCTGACAAAACAGTTGCCAAGTATCCACATACTTGGCCGGATTACCTCGTTACCTTTGAACATCTCGAGCCGTTCATGGATACCATCCTCAATGGGTCGGATTATTTCCAGGAGGAGAGAATATTCAATAGTAGATTCCACTGGGATCATAGGCGAACCGGAGATGTTATTATTTATAAACATATGCAACAATAGATGTGAATTCCAAAAGGATTAAAATATTTTATTTTTTATAGATAATGTATATATACAAGCCAAATAAAATAAAAAAAATACACAAAAATGTCCGCTATTCTACCCATCTGGAAGTTGATTTAGTATTGGAACTTGATCCTGGTGGGTTTGTCTTATCAATCATCATCTTGATCGTTTCACCTCTTAACTCCTGCAAATTTATGTTTATACTGTTTTCTTGTAAAAATTTGGTAAGTTTGTCGAAAGTAACCCGAGCCGTTTCCCAATTTTTTTCCTTAATGTTACAATCAAATAAACCTATCATGCATTCGTAGTCACCTAACTCGGAGCCCAACTTGAACCATTCTTTAGCCTTGTAGATATCATGGAAGACGTTCAACTCTAAGAAGCCCAAATTTTTGTAACTTTCTTTGAATCCTTCAGAAGCTGCCATTTCAAAATGATACCTTGCCCTTTTTGGATCTAGTTCATAAATTAAACCTAGCAAAAAATGTGATTGTGAAACTTTAGAAACTGGGGCCAAGTTGATCGACTTTTCTAACAATAATTTGGCCTTGATTAAATCAGCTTGTTGGAAATACAACGATCCCAATGTTTTGTATACATCCGCAGATAAGATTGAGTCTGCATCTAGTTGAAGGAACTTTTGATAAAGTTGAACGGCTTCTTGTACTTTACCCTCTTTGTATTGGTAGTCACCTGCCATTTTGAAAACCAAAGGATGATTTAGGCGAGAGAGCTTCATGGTGAAGATCGATGCTTGCCGCTTATCATCCTCTGTATATTCTCCAAGCTTATCAGATAAAGCCTGGTAAGATATAATTGTGAGTGCATCCCTATTACCCAATTCTGCAGCTTTCTCTATGAGTTCCTGCTCAAGCTCGATGAGGTACTTATTTGAAGAATGCGACTGTTGACGGATCTCGCTCAATGCTTTTTGAAACAAGAGTAAATCTGCACCTTTAAATTTCTTGGGTATGCTTGGTTCTTCATCAGTTCCAATTTTGTCGTACACGTCCGTGATTACCGGGAGGTACTTGTTGATGTTTAACTTCGAATCTAAATCAAAGAGTAACCTGGAAATCATCTTTCGGCTTGGTAGAATGTCCAAAAGTAAAGGCTTTGTTCGAACGTTCACGGAGGAATACATCCGCAGATGAGACGAAAAGACACGACTGAAAACCATCTTCAAATATTTAGCACCTTGTCTGTTTTGTTTACAATATGAAACTGAAGCTATATCACAAAGAAGATTGCTTTTATCAAACTATGTAAAGTGAATAAGGTGGATAGAAAGATGTTCAGCAACATTACATAATCGAACCATGGAATATTACGTAAAGATAACATCAATCTGAAGAGGACAGTAACATTTTCTGGTTTACCAGCTATTCCAAGAAGTGGTTAAACATTGGATATTTAACTTATGTCATTGAGTGAGATGTAAGAGATTCATACACATTTCTAACTCCAAAATGATACCGCATTCTCCCAAGCTGACATACAGTTCTTCCGCATTTCAAGCCAATACAGATGCATTAAAACACAGAACATCAAATGATACATCGCCGTTACCTGTACATCCTATAGAGCTCACAGTACAGTCTCTCATCGAGTCTCCGTTGGAAATCTTGAATTTAAATTTGAACTCTCTATACGAATCTCAGCTGATACTTGCCTCGATACTGGGGAAACTGGAGTCAAGTCTCGATACATCTTTGGAGAACGTGGAAGGACCCAGGAGATATAAGAAGCGTATATCAGATCAAACAGGCACTGGACCCAGTGACAGCAATGGAGATAATTCCCACGATGTGCAGAATTCAAGCCAGGGTAATGATGAGTCGGATCATGTTGAAAACAAGCAGGATGAAAATGGCGTCGACGATGATTTGGATCTAGAAGATTACATGAAGAGAATCGCAGCTTTGAAAGCTAAACTGGATGCGGTCAATACTACGCTCACAACTGTTGAAGGAAGGGTCGATAAGATTTATTCCCATTTGGGACTATAGCTGTGCAGTGCTGAGGCACACAGGGTACATTCGAAGAGGGTGATGATACATAATAATTCTAGTGGTTTATTATTGGTACGTTCGTTTCATCTCATCTTGTTTTTGTATATATATACGTTATATATGTCATGACAATCTTTGCCATATAACAAAATCTTGCTTTTTGTTCAGTTTCATCTAATTTGGTAATCTTAACTTCTGATACTTAAAATCTTAGTAGCCAGAATGGGTAGCCAGTCTTCTTTTGCTGGAAGCATGAAACGTAATAGCTATATAACACGAACAAAAACACAGATATGAAGATTGTACTGATATTCTTGAGCTTCTTGCTTTTTAACTTCTGTATCTTGTCAATTAGTACAATTAACGCCACAGTGAAGCCACCGTAGATAACGGACACGATCTGGGTCTCGACACCCAATTGGGCTTGGTGTCCACCGATAAAGTATTCAGTATTTCCATCCTTGTTTGTTCTGATATACTGGGTTCCTCTAATCACGTTGAACATATAACCAGAAGTAAAGAGGATGACAAGGATGATCGAGAACCCTTGCCATCCTCTTTTGTTATAAAACATTTTGAAAAGTCTGTTACGAGCTTTATAAGCAAGTGCTACAGCACCAATAGCAGTTAAAATGTTGAACACAATTTTTGAATAGTCGGTCTTCTCGATGATCTGGAACAATTCTGGAGATACATTGGTGAGTGAAGCAACCCAACCGACTAAGTGACGGTATGGCTCAGAACTGACGAATTCAAATTCTCTCTTTGGTAGCAATCCACTAGCAGTACCAGGAGGGTAGTAGAAAATCTTAGGAACGTTGTTCAATTGCAGTTCGGAGAAGTACTTTCTAGAGTCGATGAAATCAGCAACAGCAAGTATCACTTTCGCTTCATTACCTTGTCTTGCCGAGTTCTCATAGTAGGATTCGGCAAAAGAGTTGTACAAAGGTAAGAATTCTGTACATAGAACACAGCCAACTTGTGGGTTGGATGCTGTTAAGTAAATAATCAAGGTGAAATCGTCATTTTCAATAAGACTCTTGTAATTCTTGTCGTTGATGCGCAATGGTTGAAACTTTTGCTTGCTGGCCATCACTTGTTCAAAAGTGATGGCATAGACGGTATGCAACGAGACAATTAACGATAGTAACAATTGACCCAGCTTCATGTTAACCAATTGAGTAAATCTAATGCTGCTTGCAGTATGAAGTCTACAAGAATCCAAGAAATTTCAACCCTTTCTCTTCTTTAATTAAAACGTATCTCCAAGCTGAACGTGTCGAGGAAGCTGAGCCCGACACCGCACAGCGACTTCAGCACGATCAACTGAAAGTTATATAATATATTATATAATAAATATTATAATATTTTAAATGCCTTGCAAACACCTCTACACCTACACCTTCAACACTTGAAAATCGATAAGCTGGGAGCCAAATATTTCACGAATTGCAAACTTGAGGGCCATTTCAAGGTTGGCTGGCTGTTACCCACTTGTGGGTGGCCCTGGTTCTACAACTTCATACATTCCAGTACGAAGCAAATTATTCCTGACTGTAGTCGAAATGCCGATAAAATCTTTGGAGCCTTACTTGTTTGATCTTAAGACAGTTGCCAACTGCCAATTGGACGTGTTAACAAATGCGACTCTTGGTATCGATGTCGAGCACTACTTGACCAGACTTTTCACGCCTAGAAAGGAGCCTAACTTAGAAGCCATTGGTGGGTTCCCGATGACGTTGAAGTTATTAGCAGAATCAGATTTCAAAGTTTTTAAAGAGTTGAATATCAAACCTGTTTTTGTTTTTCCTGGTTTGAAAACCGTTGTTCAATACAACTACCAAGAACAGACAGATCTATTGCCATATGAAAGAAACTTTAAAAAAGCTTGGGATGAAAGGTCTATAAGAGATTACCATTTTGAAAGTTTCAGAGATCCCAATTCCCCTTTGAGTTTAAGACCTATCATGAATCAGTTTATGGAGTTTTTAGAGAGTAAAGGTATCGATTATATTGTTAGTCCTTACTCGGCATGGGTACAATTACAGTACATGTGGAAAGAAAACGTGATCAATGCTATATTTGGGTCTACTGATGGTCTACTACTAGATGGTGTCGATAAATTTGTGTTTAGTATTGAGTTTGAAAGCAGACAATTTAAATATATAGATCGTACCAACGTATTGAACAAGTTGAATTTAGGCCCGAAACAATTCCAAGATATTGCGATGGTTATCGGTAACGGATTCCAACCTTTTAGTCTCAATATTTTCCCACATATTTTAGCTTTGCCATCTTTTCCATCGATGCACGAGTATGTTTTGAATGGAGGTTCCATTTACAACACCCTTTTAAGTTTGAACGATAACAACAAAACCATGGAGATTTTCCAGAAGGGGATTGCCTCTTTAGAATACATGCCAGTCATGAAGTTGTCTGGAAGAGTTGAACCTTTGCAACTGGATAATGAAAGTTCTTTTTTGAGCAGTGCTCCAGCGGCGACAACAACTTCTGGAGTTGCGGCACCATCGAGTGTATCCTCACCTGTCGCCAACACCGTGACCTCAACCGCATCCTCTGAAAAGGATCCAGGTAAGAGAGTTCCAAACGACATGCACGAGTTTATTGGTCAAAGATTACCCGAAGAGTTATTTTTTTATCAGTCTGTTGGTATCACTGTTTTCGAACTCTGCGAAACGTTGATACACGGAAATGAAGTAGAACGGTTACCAACTGAGATGTCAGTTACCTCATTGTACCAAAAGCTAGTTACTAGTGATAAATATTTGGAATTGAAAGGAATAACCATCAACTTATTGGCTAATTCATTGAACAGATACTATCAGTTCAAGAAATTGAAGATGACCACTTATTTCAGCGGAGCTCAGGAGTACGAGCTAGTGCAAAGACTACCATCGCCAATCTATCTGACTTTGAAACCATTAATAATTAAACATTCAACTGCCAGATCATTTGAACTGACCACTTTACTTAAAAGTTTGACTAATGAATTGTTGCTCGAGAGTATAGTGACCAAAGAAAGACAAACAGAAGTTAATGATGAAGAAGACATTAAGGTTACTACTAACTACGAATTGATCTCAACAGCATTAGTGAGATCCTTGGTTGTATTAGGATTCATTGATTCTTCGAATTTCAGATTGACCGAATGGGGTACAGCCTTATCATATGTTTCTAGTTCTGCCAATGCCGACGTTCTGTTGCTACTCCTAATCTTTTTCAAGCGATTTTCCGATTTGAAACCGGATGATCTGCTTTCACCTTCAGATTTGAAAGCTGTGAACAAGCAATACAAACCTGCTGCCATCTTGATTGCCAAGATCCTTTCAATATTGCCAATAAAGAACTTGTCTCCAATGAACTATATGAATAGGGTCTCGAAACCGCTATCACAGTTCAGATCGGTGATGAACAAGCTATCCACCACCACAAATGACCTAATCAATTCCAACATCATTTCCTTGCAGCTGTTGAATCAAGATGACTTGGACAAATACCAAAGAACGAATGAAGCTTGGAGAAGGCTAGCCATAGAGATCCCGTTCAGGAACGGGCTTCCTAACGTGCTACTTGGTATTATCTCACAACAATTTTTCGAAACATACTTGTTGAATTTAGAGGTTGGCAAGTCGGTCTCTGCAATCAACGAACAATTCAAGATGGTTTGCGAAAAGCCAACTGGGGAATTTACGAAAGGTTTACGGGTATTTGAAGAGGTGGTTGGCTTGGTTGAGTTGTTGTTTGAGAAGGGACTCATGAAGAACAAGGAGGTTTTGGAATTGTTCAGAACTGCCGGCGAGCTATCCAACAAGATTTTGGATAGCTTATAAATGATGGTATAATTACAATGCCCAATGAAAAAAGTAGAAAGTTTACTTGAAAGAGTTGTATATGCTTTATTTTTGTACTTTGTATATTTTGTTTTTCAACATATATAGAGGTTGTAAAAGTTCTAGAAAAAACTTGTATGAATTTATACCTTGTAAATTGTAAAGTTTTCAAAACTGTGTCTTATGACAAAGGTAGTCTGCAGGTTATTGGGGCATCAAAACTCGAAAGTCGAACGGCAAGGGCCGTGAAGAGAGAGAAAAGGAAAAACAGAAAAAAACAAACATAACCGATGAAAAACAACAAAAAAAAAACAAAAAATGCAAATATCCATCAACAGCATGCATTTGACTTGTGCGTACTACCTTGTTAAAATATGGGATCAAATACCGTCCTTACCAACTTGAATCAAACCGTAAATATTCATAATGGTAATCAAGACCCATAAGATAACAGCAACGATAGTGACCAACCAGTTGTTACTCATATCACTAAAGTCATTATCGCTTTTTGCAACGTTCATGATCTTCTTCACGGAGGTGAAGTAGACCAAAGGAGCCACGATGACTGGTAACAAGACAGACAAGATGACTTGCGATGCGTTCAAAGCTTCAGACAAACCTTCTCTACCGATGGAGATTGAAATCACTAAAGTTGGAATGATGGTGATCATTCTGGTAACAAATCTTCTCATCCAAGGCTTCAGCTTCCAGTTGATGTGACCTTCCGACACCATTTGACCACTGATTGTGACAACAAAGACAGAGGAAGTGGCACTCAGTAACAAGGACACCATAAAGATGGTACCTGCAGCAGGAGAAATGGTTTTGGAAAGCAATTTATGAATAGAGTACAAGTCTGCATCCTCTGCCTCTGGGGTACCGTACAAAGTGGCACCGGCAATGATCAAGATGGCAGAGTTGATAAACAAGGCAAACGAAAATAGAGAGATACCCAATTCAATCAATGAGTACTTATAAGAGTACTTGATGGAAGCGTACGTTGGCTTGTATGTGTAGATAGCTTCCTCTCTTTCAGAGGAATCTTCAGCCAAGCTTACTAGACCGTGCTTGACGTCAAAGTCTCTCAAACGGCTCTGGACTAGACCTGAACCTAGAATGATGGAATGAGGCATGACAGTGGCACCCAAAATACCGATGGCATCGTACATACTCTGACCTTCAAATAATGCTTTGGAGGGAGCGTAACCTCTGAAAAGGGTTCTCACATTGGTAGTACTTGGTAAGTACGACAGTTGAACACAGAACAAGATAACAACACCAAAAACTAATGAGGCCACCATGAATTCAAATAGTTTGACGACAGTCATGGTACCACCTGGTCTATAAGCAAACATAACAACCAAAGTATCAACGATGGTGATCACAACACCGGCAGGTAATGGGATCTTGAATAAGATGTTCAAGGCGATAGCAGAACCGATAACTTCAGCCAAATCAGTAGCAATGATGGCAATTTCAGCAGCGACGTAGATAAAAATGTTCAACCACTTTGGCAAGTATTCCCTACAGCATCTTGAATAATCCATTCCTGTTACGGTACCCAACTTGACCGATAAGGACTGTAAGAAGATGGCGATCAAGTTAGATAACAAAACGATACATAACAAAGCATATTGAGACGAAGAACCAGCAGCAATGTTGGTTGAGTAATTACCTGGATCCATATAAGACACAGACACCATGAGTCCTGGTCCGACATACTTGGAGTAGTTCTTGATGGTACGAACGAGCTTGCTATCGAGTAGTGGTTTTAGAGGACTGTCTTCAATGTCCCTTGGGAAAGTAGTTTCTTGGGATGGTAGGGAATTAGCATCTGTTGCTGGGCCACCAGAAGTGACGCGTCTTGACAAAATGTCCCTCTGTAGTTGATCGTGTTGCTCGAAAGGTCCCTGAGAATCTTCAGTCGCAGAGACCCTGTCAAGTTCGTATTCTGTAACAGCTAAGGAGTTCGAACGCTTCAACTTCATCTTCTTCCGTGCACCTGCGGCCTGTTGTGTCGGATGTATATTACCCCAAAATGAAGACGGCAGTGATGAGGTTGAGAACCGGATAGGAAAACGTGTTCCTTAAATGGGCAGCGGTGGAGTGCTGGCTGGTCTTCTTCACCGTGGTGATCTGTGGTTGGTTGCAAGTTGCAACCTGTGGTGGCCAGCCAGCCTTGTGGTAAACATGTCTTGGCTGTGTGGAGCGTTTCGCCCGGGGCACTACTCTGCCCGCAGTCGCTGCCCCCTTCCCTTCCCGTCTCCCAGCTGTCTAAAAAAAGAACGGCAGGTTAACTTTAACTGCGAGGCAGGGTCACCTGACGCCGCAGGGTACAGGCCGGTTTATTTATACGAATTGCACACAACACACACAACTTGCAGCTCATATAAATGCTCGCATTCGGAACCTCGATCGGGAGACCTGAACTTGTACCCCTCAACGATGTGTACACTATTATGTGCTCATTGTATACCTATTTGTCGGGTGATTTCATAGATAACTTGCAATGAGACTATCGTCATGGTGAGTGTAGGAAGGCATCCAGAGGAAACGAGTTGAAACAGCCGGTGCAGTGCAAACCCAACAGTGATCGCTTGTGCGTGTTGCTGATGTCGAGGAGCACGGCGCAAATACTACTGGGCAAAATTTTAATTTTCTTGAGGTAGATCGACATCAATTTAGGTATTATTTAAGTATCGTGACTATATATAAATTTATAAATAGAACATTACCCAATTCGGCTATGTCCAATCCATTCAATATTCAACTCAACTCAACTCAACTCAACTCAACTCAACTCAACTCAACTCAACTCAACTCAATTGGAAGAATTGGAGACATTCGTCCATTAATTCGCATATCATGTCAAGCTGACCCTGTGCATCTTTCCAATTCCCGGCATCGAGGGCATCCCTGACACCTGGGAATGATCCGTAGTCAAATGATATCAATTTACCTTGCTCGTCGTAATATTCCGGGTAAACCAGCTCGTTACCATACAAAACGTTCGCATACCACGGCCTCTGGTATGTACCTGCTGTCGACATGAGGATCTTTTCAATCAATGTTAGCTTTGAATTCCAATCCCAACGGTTCACAGCTAAAAGGTTCGGCTCCGAACCGGCATCCGAATTGACAATTTCTGACCAAGTTTCAATAAACGACTGTTGTTGACGGCCTATCGTTTTAATTTTAATCAATGCCGTTTCAAAGGGAGTGAAATCAAGTGTGGAATCAACTTTTTGGATCGATCTTTGAAGTTCAGCATAGTTGCGTAAATCTTTGAAACTTTTGTTGATTTCAGACACTAGTGAGGTGACGTCGTATGGAATGATAGGTTTTTGGGAAAGTTGCACCATCACTTTCGAGACAAGACTTGTCAATGCCCTGTGATATTCCATCTTAGGGTCAATCTCTTTATCTTGAAAATTCTTGAAAGTGTCCAAACATGAATTCTTTGGATAGTTTTCATTTTTTTTATCCTTGAATTTTATTTCCATCGAGGAAATTCCTAAATGAGTTAAAAATGGTAGATAATTCTTCGTTACATCGGTCAATTTCCCAAACTTATGATCCCAACTGTTCATCAACGATTTGTTCGTTTTTGGGTCATCAACTAGACTCAGAGTTTCCAGGATCAAATTGTATAGAATCGGATCAGCATTGATCTCCAAGTCAGAGCCTGAAATGGCATCGCTAAGATCGATATATGCATAACCTTCTCTTCTCATGTACCTTTTAGACATCCCAAAATACGTCGAACCAGCCAGGTTGTAATTTGTCCCTGAAAATGAAACAAAGTATATGGATCTTAATGGTTTCCATTTGAGATTTTGAACCATATCACTAAAGACGGACACCAACTCCAGTAACAACGCAGTTCCAGTGGAATCGATGGCACCGAAACAAGTAGAGTCTCTCGACGCACCAACGATGATCGCAAAATTGTTCTGCTCAGATCCTTGTATCTTACCAACAACGTTCCATAATTCTTTATTCACCCTCTGGGTCAATCCGTTCTTCATATCGATGAAGTAATCTTTGGAACCCGTCCATATCTCAACTTTGCTACCTTCAGCACCAAAATCAATGTCCCACGAGTCAATTCGTTCACCGTTGGATTTAATTTGCTCCATGATGTTCTGAAAATCATTCCATGAGATCGGTATACTTGGAATCTTAGGGGTAGTTTGAGACGTTTCCCATTTTTCAGCAATATCGATGTTGTCATCAACTGCACTGGTAACAGCCTCGCCTGCGCTCAACATATTTCCTGGGTAATATTCAGGTGATGCAACTGGCTCTCTCTGAATAGAATTGAGATTGTAGATGGACTTCAGTTCAGGGTCACTTATAAACAAAACACCAACAGCACCTCTCTGATATGCGTATTCTATTTTCTTAAACTCAGGAATATATCCACCGTACTTCACAATTACCACAGCTCCCGTAATATCAACTTTCTTACTGTCCAAAAGATTGTAATCTGTCATAGTACCGTAATTTGCATAAACAATATGTCCCTTTGCAGATCCATCTTTAGAGCCTGGATTGAAGGCCAATTTGCTGATATCCTTCTCATTAGCAGAGTCGAAAAAAGTACCATTATTAGTTTCCTCTATTTCATGGCTCTCATCAGTATATTCTTCCAAGTTACATTCGTATAGTTCAGTACCATCTGACTTAACCAATGATATGTATGAACTGTTAGGATAGTTCGTATATGCTTTAAACTTAGAGCCTCTATCAACACTAAGTAAAGAATCGCTCATGATCTCATGAACGTACCTTGCTAGTGACAGGTCACCCGCAGTTCCAGACATGTGGGGCATCGATGACAAATATTCCAAATTTTCTTGTAGTCTGCTCACATCAATATGAGTATCTATGAATGTATGAAGCTTATGGCTATCGTAAAAGTCACCAAACAGAGAACCACTAGAATCGGGATATATACCTGTCATAGAAACCATATATATGACTGCAGCAATGAAGAGAACGTATAACAACCGTTTGATGATCAACGGGTTACCAACTTTGGAGATGTATGTTTCAGTTTTAGCGTTGACATACCTGTAAAGTTCATAAACAGGATCCAAAGCGTTGTTCAAAGGTTGGAAAAACCGGGCATTTATATTTTTAGCAAAATCCCCAGCTTTATGAAATATTTCTCTGGCGTTCAGTCTCGAGCTTGTTCCTTCTTCCGATTCCAACTCCCATGGTTCCTCTATTTCAAACTGTTCGAATTGAGACGAATCTGTCGGTGGCAGAGAATTGTAATCTGGTGGACTATCTGCTGGTTCTTCATTCGGTAAATTGTCGTACAGCCCTCCTGTGGCCATTATGCAAATATGTTCTTTTTTTCTGGTAAATGATATTCTACTTATCCACTTTCAAGTAGACTAAAATGTGGTGTCGTTAAGCGAGACAAAAAAAGGATGGATGATGGGAACGTACGGAGTTTCTTTCCTCACTTGTGTTGAATTCTAGAACGGCTAGATCGACTGCAAAAAATGGCTATTAACAACGGCCTTTGGAAAACGCAGTTCCCGGGTATACAATTCAGATAACGGTATGAACAAATGTGGTTTGTTAACTATCCAGCAAAGGCGAAAGAAGGGGCATGGCCTGTGGTCAAAAAGCACCCAAAACAAGCCGGTAAAAGTCGCTTTGTCAGGCGAGTAGGCAAGTTGCAACGAAAACGTGAGGCGTGGGGCTTGGCGGGCTTCCTCTTCGACGCGTCGATTTTGCACTTCCTGGGCGAGTCGCGACGACTGCCACACTTTATTTAATTCGTATGCATGCATGTCTATTTGTATATATACAGTTAGTTCATGGATGTGTCTGCTGGATAGGAGCTGTAAGTACTCTTTGGGCAGCTGACATCAACAGATGAAGGAGGGTGCCATGAAGTATTACAACATTGCGTAAGTTAGAGAATTGAGACCCAGTGTTGCCTTTGCAGACGCTTATATACTGACATTCAAATTCGTTTATCTGCAAGTATGATTTCAGACTTTTTCTATCCGCAGCCTGGTGGAGTGGAGTTGCATGTGTACCATTTATCACAGAAATTGATAGCTAGAGGACATTCTGTAATTGCAGTTACACATGCTTATGGGGATCGAACTGGAGTGAGGACTCTTACAAACGGCCTCAAGATCTATTACGTACCCTTCTTTGTCCTATACAGACAGTCGTCGTTTCCAACTGTATTCTCGCTATTCCCCATTCTTAGGCAGATTTTCATTAGAGAGTCGATTGATATAGTACACGGTCATGGTACATTCAGTTCGCTAGCTCACGAGGCTATATTTCACGCCAATACGATGGGTTTGAAGACCGTTTTCACCGACCATTCGCTCTTTGGTTTCGCTGATGTTACGTCAATTCTGGGAAATAAGCTATTGAAGTTTACCTTGACGGATATAGGCCATGTTATATGCGTGAGCCATACATGCAAAGAGAACACGGTTCTCCGAGCATCTCTGGATCCATCTTCTGTGTCTGTTATACCGAATGCTGTGATATCGGACGATTTCAAACCAGCCGAAGTAAAGCCATCATTAGACAGGATCACCGTTGTGGTGATCTCGAGGTTGTTTCAGAACAAAGGTACCGATTTGTTAACTGCCATAATTCCTCGGATCTGTCTTTCTCGGTCGGATATAAACTTCTTGATTGCTGGTGATGGGCCTAAATTGATTGATTTGGAACAGATGCGTGAACGGTACCAGTTACAAGATCGCGTTGAATTGATTGGGAGTATACGTCACGAGCAAGTTCGTGATGTCATGATCCAGGGACATATATACTTACATCCATCCTTGACTGAAGCATTTGGCACTGTGCTAGTTGAAGCAGCATCATGTGGATTACTAGTTGTTACCACTACGGTGGGTGGTATTCCGGAAGTGTTGCCTTCGAAGATGACGGTGTTTGCAGATCCCGATGAGGATTCGTTGACTGTTGCAGTTAACAAAGCTGTGATGAAGTTGAAGGAGAATAAGATTGATACGTCGTCTTTCCATGGTGAGATCAAGAAGATGTACGATTGGAACGACGTTGCTAGACGTACCGAAAAAGTTTACGATAAAGTATACTCTCAAGACGACCTGCTTTTGATCAATAAGTTGATACTGTATTATAACTGTGGTCCATGGGCAGGAATACTTTTTGTGTTGTGTGTTGTGACCGATATTTTCTTGTTGGAGTTTTTGAATTGGTGGTGGCCTGAAGATCGGATCGATAAGGTTAAAAAATGGCCAAATAGAAATCGTCGAACTATTCAAGATGCGCCGATTTAATTTAGTCTAAATTTATTTATTACATGTATATATGCATATATTAAAAAAACTAATTTAATGCTTTTTCAGCATTTTTTGCGAACAGTATTCAAATCGCCGTGTAATGTATCTAGATAGCGTACCAAAAAATCGCGATTCGGTATTGTAGTTGGAGCAATCCTATATTTGCTGTTTAGTTCAAACAAAGAGTTGATCTTCATCTTGTTTTGCTTTTTGATACTATCGGATTTATATTTGAAACTTGGAGAAAGATCTTTCGAGAGCCAGTCGTATTCATTCCAGTGACTTGACTGCTGTCTTACATTGGAATTTTCGATTCTAGATATGAGATCACGCAGCTTACCGATCTCAGAGATCAATTTTAATTTTTCAACACGTTGGAGCTCTTCCATCAAGTCACTGTCATTATTACCTGCGTAAAGAACCAGTTTATGTTCAGCTTCAGACAACTTGCTTTTGATTTCATCTAGTTCTGTATTTTGCTCTTCCAATTCAATGGACATCTGTACATTGGCAATCTTTATTTGTTCAAGTTCACCGGCCAACCTAACAGACTCCAATTCGCTAGCTTCGTACTTGGTTATCTTTGTGGTCAAGATGGACACTTTCAACTTCAACTCATCCACTATTTCAGAATCAACAGATTCAGCTTCTTTCGGTTTAACAGTGTCATCAACTGCTGACTTTATATTAACACTATCCCAAACCTTGGGGATCACTTTTTTAGATACCGTAAACGAGACACTAGATAAACGTTTGACGAGATCAACGGCTTGAGGTGATTCAATATGAAGGTCGATATCATCTACTTCAATGTCAATTACCTCAAGTTTATTGTTGAGTGAGACAACTGCAGCGACTAAATCATCAATTTCACCAAGTTCCAATTGGGCAGGCTTCAGTAGACCTACTCCTCTTGATCTGAAATTGATCAATTCATGTGTCTTAAGATCCAGAGTCTCGCATATGCCTTTTATCCAATTAACAAGTGCAGAGTAATGATGTGACTTATTTAACAACCTTGTTATTGCACGATCGATTAAATCCAGCAAAAACAAACAAAACTTGAGCTTTGTGTTCAATTGGAGAAAGAGTTTGATCGTTAACTCTCTCAATTTGAGAGTGTGTTCGACCTCCATATCATCAATCAGGGAAAGTAGGATCGTGCCATCTTTGAGATGAGTCTCAAATTTTGCGACATATTCTTCTATACAACTAACGGCCGAGGAAGTTGCATCACTTGTAAATGGAACAAGTTCAAAATAGTACCGTGCTTCAATATTGAGCATTGCAAAATCATGCATCCTTTTAAGATTGTTTGAGATTGAAGCATAATTCTCAGAACCTAAAGTTTCCGTTTCAGAGAGACTTTGATAATGGTCTTGAAAGAAAGCGGTTATTCTTTTAAATTTGATCAAGGTGTAAACGGCCGAAAGGTTGATCGATATAGATGGAATATTACTTAAAAATGAAGAATAATCTTGGATTGATAAATCATTCACTTCTTTTAATGTTTTCTGAAAATCCAAATCCTCTTTCAACCCAATCAATTTGGAGTTTTCATGTTTTAGATTATTCAACATGGCCCGTTCCATCTCGGTTACGGCATCATATGTTGTGTCTGGATCCTTACCTTGCTTGTGCTTTAGGATCATTTCTTCCAATCTAGTATTCTTTGAGATCAATTCTGAAACCTCTTGTCGCTTGTTACTCATCTCAGAGTTCAATCTTTCTATTTCCAATCGTAAATCAATTTCTATCTCTGAATGTTTCTGTTCCAAGTCATAGTCAACTTCCTGCAATTGTTCCAATTCACTAATAACTAAATTCAAGTTGTTGATTTTGTTTAGTAATTCTTCGTTTTCAAAAGTCAGCTTCTCAATTAGAGATTCTGATGATGATAAGCCACTCAACTGTTCCTGCAAAGAGGAATTTTGGCTCTCTAATTGATCAATTGTTAACTTGCATTCGTTGTATTTTTGCTCAATGTCTTCCAGATCGGCTAGTTTTAATTCAACCTCAAGCAATTGCTCGTTCAGCAGGAGGAGATTATCGGTCGATTCTTCTTTCACGGAAAGAAGCTCCAATTCAAGCCTTTTGTTCTTCATTATTAGCTCAATTTCCTCAGGGGAGCCATTGGTATCAGGAATCTCTTTTGACAAAGATTCATCTATTTCCTTACTCTTTTGGAATTCATGTTGTAAGTCTTTGAATTGTTTCATGATCGAATTATACGTATTTGTTAACTCGTTGAGCTGGGAGAGTAAGGTTTCATTCTGCTCACGAAGGAAATCTTTGTCAACCATTTCATGCTCTAAATTTTGTTCTAAAGTTGCAATTTCGTATTTCAAATTGGAATTGTCACATCGTAGCGCTTCGACTTTCTTCTCTGTCTCAGCCATTGCAACTGTGATGGACTTCAACTTAGACTCTAGCAGCTTCACAATTGCCTCCAACTTTTTAACTGCTAAGTCTGCGCTGCTACTAATAGTATCGACAGACTGCTCCTCAAGATGTCGTATCATCGAGGGACGAACAAAAACACCATAAAGCCCATCTTTATCACATGTGAAGTACCGAATCTCGTCTATAGAGCCATCGTTCTTCCCTGTATTCGTATCAAGTTGAATGCCAATCCATTCACCTGGCTGGAACTGTGTAGGTCCCACAAATCGGACTGTTCCCAGGCTGAAATCCTTCAGCAGCACCCGGTCGCCAACTTTAAAACCCATACTAAGAATCCAATCAAGGTTCTCCGCTAGTCATCCTGCAGAGAATCAGAAACGGTCACTTGAAAGAAGCATCAAGTAACTGAAGCTTGACCCCAGACGGATCAGCTATGGATCGGGCACGAAGTTATTCTGACAGCTATAGAGGATTTGATGACGACGCGTTCTTCCTGGCGCTCCTCCAATTTTGACTTGTTTCCATCACTCAAGAGTACTAGTGTTGCGGTAAATCAAGAAGATCAAAAAAATTAAAAGAATAATAACCACATCTATATTCGGTCACTATAATGAGCCAATCAATTAATAAAAATGGAGCGAGACAGATGAAGGTCGAGCTTTTGAACGAGCAAAAGCAAGAGATCAGAGAAGCGGTAAGTTTAAAACGTCATTTAATGTCTTATTAAATATATCGATGTTTCAAATCACTAACACTCAAAATTCATTTAACAGTTTAGTTTATTTGATATAAATAATGATGGGTTTCTTGATTACCACGAATTGAAAGTTGCTTTGAGAGCATTGGGATTTGATATGTCCAAAAGAGAAGTGCTCGACATAATAGAAGAATATGATACAGATAACAGAAAGCTCATAAGTTATGACGATTTCTATAGGTATGTGGGTGCCAAGATCGTTGAACGTGATCCTATTGACGAGATACGCCGTGCGTTCAAGTTGTTTGACGACGACAACACTGGAAGGATCAGTTTGAGAAACTTGAGACGAGTTGCTAAAGAGCTAGGAGAGAATTTAACTGACGATGAATTAAGAGCCATGATAGATGAATTCGATTTGGATGAAGATGGAGAAATAAACGAGGAGGAGTTTATCAATATCTGTACGGAGAATTAGGAGCAAGTGAACGAGTAAAGAATTGTGATTTGCCGTCAAACGATCCCTGTGATCTGCAGTTGTTTAGATTTTAAAGACCCAAAATTGTGTATATTAGCCTTTAGATTAGCGTTTTAATGTGACCAGTATAGTATTCATAGAGAAGTACCAGTTCCACGCCATGTTGCGACCAGCCGGTGTAGCTACAGGCAGCGCTCGAACATCCTGGCGTCTAAAACTACTTCTAATCCTCAGGATGCCCTTTTTATTTGAAGGCTTTGGTTCGGTGCATGTTTTATTTTTGAAGATAGAAACAATAGAAAGCATTAGTACTTATTTATTTTCAACAAGGCGAGTAAAAATGGATGACGTACACAAACCACAAGTTATGGATATTGTCAGTGATCTGGAAGCCAAGAGGTGTGCTGAGAAGACCACTGAGAAGAAAGAAGATGTAACAGTCTTCTTTATAAGCTGTTCCGATTTGGAGTCTGAAGTGGGCATCGAATGCTCTTCAGATCTAACGGAGCACAACAGCTCCATTGAATTATGGATCCCAAAGATTATAATCATGTTCTTGATGGTGCTTCCAATCGTATCCTATCAATATTTGGAGATCTGGGATAAAGGCAGATACCGTAGTATGGAATCAGAAAGAAGGGTTCATGAGGTAGTTGAGGAGTTGATGGTGGCTAGAGATCACCCACCTTACTATTTTTTCATCAATTTTTTATTCATGCTATGTGGATTAGATGCCCTGTTTGATCAAAATTGTGACAAACATTCATTTGAAGTTACCTTCATGTATATTATTGTGGTGAACATACAGGTCTGTATGATGTTATCACAGTGCTTGATAGTGATTACAGATCTTAAAGTAATGAGTGGAGACGAATTCAAATTTAGCTACAACGCTTTCTCTGGGGCGGTGATGGCAGTCATAGTACTGTTTGCATTCTATAAATTCACTGAAAGTCAAAGAACGAAACTGGCTTCCGATGAAGAGCATCCGACGAGACAAGAGACTTCGATGGTATTAAAGCATGGATTCGACTACCAGTTACAGATGTACCACGCCCTGTTGGTTGGATTTGGTTGTTTATTTGAGTTATGCCAATACTCTACCAGAATTTATCATAACATGATGAACTACTATGGCGGATTCTCAAACAAAGCCAACTGCTTCATGGTTGTCGTTCACGTGTGCAGCATGGTTTTTGTTGGTTCGATGCTGCTAACCAACTTTCTCTGCTGCCTCTTATTTGGTAACAAGAAAGACAAGCCATGGATTGCCAGCCAACAGTCTGAAGAATTCAAGATGCTCTATGTGCCGTTCCTTTTTTTCACAGTGGCGGCAACACTCAAGGTCCAGTTTGTGGAAACTGTGCTTAAAGTTGCCAAATAATATAGATATGATCATGTATATTATACAAAGCAAATCAACACCGTAATGAATTAGCTAAACAAGATAAATGCGCAATATCGAGCGTATGTGCGTACGTAATATAAGAGATAATCAAGATCCAAATATATGAAAAGCCCGTGCACCGTATGGAATGTACCGGCCCGTGATCCCCTCCCAGGGCTGTGCAACGGTTCCCAGCTGGAGGGGAAGACTGGAGGGTGTTGGTCGTTTGGAGGTTTGTGTGCTGGTGACCGGCTTGGACTCTGCACTGTGCTGTGCTGGATCGTGTTCTCCAATCCTTCTCAATTGGGTCGGCCGCCGGAGTAAGATAATCTCTTATAGCTTTATTGAAAGCCGTTTCTCAGAGGTTAAGTCACGGCAAAGCTACGCTGGAATTCACGCTCCTACTTGTTATCTTCACACTCACATCACGCAATCATGTCTTACAAGAAGATCTCTAACGTTGCAAAGACCGCCAACTTGGCATCCTCAATGCTAAAGTCCTCGGTCAATAGATCCTTGATGGTTAACCATCCCGTCAGAAAGGCATCCTCTGCTTCTGGTCCAACCACAATGACCGTCAGAGACGCATTGAACAGTGCTATGCAAGAAGAATTGGACAGAGACCCGGACGTTTTCTTGATGGGTGAAGAAGTTGCACAATATAACGGTGCCTACAAGATTTCAAGAGGTTTGCTAGACAAGTTCGGTCCTAGAAGAATCGTCGATACACCAATTACAGAGATGGGTTTCACCGGTCTCTGTGTCGGTGCTGCGTTATCCGGTTTGAAACCAATCTGTGAATTCATGACTTTCAACTTCGCTATGCAATCCATTGATCACATCATCAATTCTGCTGCTAAGACTTACTACATGTCAGGTGGTACTCAACCTTGTAACATCACCTTCAGAGGTCCTAACGGTGCCGCTGCCGGTGTTGCTGCTCAACACTCCCAAGATTATTCCGCATGGTATGGTGCCATTCCAGGTTTGAAGGTCATCTCTCCATACTCTTCAGAGGATGCTAAAGGTCTACTGAAAGCTGCCATTAGAGATCCAAATCCAGTTATCTTCTTAGAAAATGAATTATTGTACAATGATTCCTTTGAAATGTCTGAAGAAGCTCTATCACCAGACTTCGTCTTACCTATCGGTAAAGCCAAGATCGAATTGGAAGGTACTGACGTTTCCATCATCTCACACACCAGAAACTTGCACTTCTGTTTGGAAGCCGCTAAGATCGTCAAAGAAAAATACGGTGTCTCTGCTGAAGTGTTGAACTTGAGATCTATCAAGCCTCTGGATGTTCCAGCCATCATCGAAACCATCAAGAAGACCAACCATGCCATCACTGTTGAATCTGGTTATCCTGCCTTTGGTGTCGGTTCAGAAATTTGTGCTCAAGTTATGGAATCCGAAGCCTTGGATTACTTGGATGCTCCAATTGAAAGAGTTACCGGTTGTGAAGTTCCAACACCTTACGCTAAGGAATTGGAAGACTTCGCCTTCCCTGACACCCCAACAGTCGTTAGAGGTATTGAAAAAGTTTTGTCTTTAGGTGAATGGGCTTAATTAGAGTTGTTTTTCATTTGTGCTTTGCCTCTTACTGCTTCTGATTTGTTGTAATACATGCTTATATATTTATTGATAGATGTATAACCCATATGTGATCGTGGGGTTTCTTCCTTGAGTCAAAGTGAATCTCATAGTTAAAATTTACTTTCTTCAATATTCATGTTTAGTTTATTCTTTTAAAGTTGTTTTATTCTTACTTTATATAATTTTCTTGAGCTTTCAAGCTGTTAATCTATTCATGGTATAAAAAAACAATCATAAACTCGTGTACCTACGATTTTATTTGTTCCTCTTGCAATTGATCTCAACTTCATATTACTCCCAGTATGGTAAAATACAAAACGATAAAATAAAAGATCGTAATACTTAAGAGCATTTGGTTTGTCCAAAGATAGAACGTCGATGATGCGTCGATAGACGTAGATAGCCGTTAACTATATTAAGTATACACTATACAGAAAATCCAGTACAACTAACTGTTACTCTAATTCTTTTTGGACTTCTTGTTTGCCTTCAATTCAGACATCTTATCGACTCTAGCTTTAATTCTCTCTAAGCTCATCTTCACATCACCTTTCTGGAAATGATCCAAGCTGTAATATGCAGGTGCCAACTCGATCAACCATTCTGGTTTCACGGCAGTGACTGTTCTGATGTAGTTCTTAGAAGTCAACACAAATTCGTTGTAAATGACCCACTCATCGTGCTGAGCCAACACTGTAGAAGGATGAATCAACACATCTTGATTGTCCTTCACCGTGATGTAACCTTTACCCGTACTCTTCTTTTTAGCAACTTGCATGAAGAATCCAGCAGTTAAAGCCTTTCTTATCTGCTCATAGTATACTGGATCATCAAAATCGGTTGAATTCAACTCTAGATCGTATCTTTCCATGATACGTGATAACTGCCATCTAACGTTATCTGCGGATTTCAAAGATCTGTAAGATAGGTAGTGTTCTCTACACCACTTATGTAAGCCCATCTCTGCAGCTTCGTCAGATTTGAAAGCGTGATACACGTTTAGTAACGTCAAATGATCTCCATCTTGATGTGCAAATAAATTTTTGGCTTCATCAGCGGCTTTCTTTGCAGAACCACCAGATGGTCTCACAAACACTGAAGGGACGGATAGCATTGCCACTATGGTTAGAACTTCTTCGGAACAGTTAAATTCAGGGGATCCGATCAACAACACAGCAAGCATAGGATCGAGAGGGAACTGAGACGCCATACGGCCCAATGGAGTCAAATCACCATCATCGCTCAAACATGCCAAATAGTTCAATTCTTCCAACGCTCTCATCATCGTTTCTGGTGCAGGTGGATCCATGAAATCGAAATGGACCAAGTCATCAATACCTAACTTCTTTAATTCAAGAACAGTTGATGATAAATTACTTCTCAAAATTTCAGGATAACTTTGTTCAATCAATTCTTTCTTGAATGCCTCCTCTGTGTACAATCTGAAGCATTTACCTGGTCTAGTACGACCAGCTCTACCTGCTCTTTGTTGTGCAGATGCTTTTGAAATTGGCGAAACTAATAATGACTCCACTCTGACTCTTGGGTTGTAAACCTTCTGTTTGGAAAAACCAGGATCAACCACGTAGACGATACCGTCAATGGTCAAAGAAGTTTCCGCAATGTTAGTGGAAATAATGACCTTTCTACCAGGTCTTCCATTTGGCTTGAATGGCTCAGGAGCTTTCTCAAAAATTCTCTGTTGCTGGTTAGGTGGTAATGAACCGTACAATGGATAGACCGATAATGGTCCACTTCCTTCCTCTCTGATCAATTGATCTGCCTCTAAAGATATCTTCCTACACGCATCTTCAATTTCATCCTCACCAGTCAAGAATAACAAGATATCACCTTCACCTTCAGTGGCATGAATTTGCAAGACAGTTCTTATAGCCGCATCAAGATAATCTCTTTGAAATTCTGGGGTGTAGTAGATCTCAACAGGGTAAGTACGACCAGGCACAGCCAACAATGGAGCATCGTTGAAATAGGACTGGAACTTTTCAGCATCCAAAGTAGCAGACATAATGATGATTTTCAAGTCTGGTCTTCTTAAACTAACTTGTTTCAACAAACCCATCAAGATATCGGTAGCTAACGTACGCTCGTGCGCTTCATCCAATATGATACAAGAGTATCTACTCATATTGTGATCTTCCATGGCTTCTCTTAATAACATACCATCCGTCATATACTTCAAAATTGTCTTGTTGGATGTTTTGTTTTCAAATCTGATACTGTAACCAACTTCTTCCCCTAATTGAACGTCCATTTCATCAGCAACTCTTGCTGCAACAGACATTGCGGCAACTCTTCTAGGCTGAGTACAGGCCACCTGTGTACCTTTCAAATGTGGCATATCGTCATACAAAACAAACTGCGGGATTTGGGTTGTCTTACCCGAACCAGTTTCACCGACAAACACCATGATTTGAGTATTTTGGAAGATCTTCAAAAACTCGTCTCTTTGTGCATGGACTGGAAGCTCACGCCTTATCTTTAAAATATCACAGTATTTTTTGGTAAATGGTCTACCTGTGAATGGGTTATTCTTTCCATCTTCCAACTTCTGTGCATATTCGGGAGTGGTTTTGTTTCTATCAGCAATATCAAATTCACCATCATCGTGAACTTCCATCTTTCGTTCCTCCCTTGGATGTGGATGTAGTCTCAATAGCTCTTCTGCTTTTTCGGCTGCATGCTCTGGGACAGAAGTCTCCATAATCTTAGATCTCTTTCTCTGTCTTTCTGAATCGCTCATAATTTCCAATTTGAAGCTGATTTTCTTTTAATTTTAAGGAGTTAACAAAAACATAACAACCTTTGGACAAATTTAAGGGAAAAGCTAAAAAAAAATACAGGATAAAATTTTTTTAGAGAAACTAACAAGATCTTGATTATGTCACCGATTACTGTTGCACTGCCTGAAATTTAACATCGCTGGAATTACCCGCTTGTTTTTTTCTTTGTGGATTCTTGACAGGCCACTTTGGCAGACATACTTTGAGGAGCCATGCTTGCTTGGTTGTCTGAAACAAACTCCAATTGCAATTTGGTTGAAGGCGTACGCCCATATATTCACTGAGAATCAATGAGCACGAAACGTATATATCAGACCTATAGCTTGGCTTCTGGCGGACTGAAAGTCTTAAAGGAGAGCTACAACGTTTTGCAGTCAGAATGTTCGATTTTATCAAACTTGGCTGGCAATAGTATGTTGTATTCTGATGCAAAGCTCAAGTCAGAAGAAGCCAAAGCCAAAGCTAACAACCGAGAATTTGACTACGGTAATATTAAAGATAGTAATGAAAAAGAAGACACTGACATTTTTCAGCTTGCGAGAGAGAAATCAAGCAGTGTGAAACATTCCACATCCCCAACGAACGATGTTTTAACCTCAAACAAAAGACCAATTGCACCTATTCCTGATATAACGAATAAGCGTGAGTTTTCTACCTCTAGGTTCACTTTAAATTCTAGTGATAGCAAAGATGGGGAAACTAAGAAAATAGTTATTGGCGAAAAACCTAAACCAGAATTTGAGATGAATCAATCAGCTGTCCCATCATCTCGTCTCAGTAGGCTTTTTCATTACGGATCGTTAGCTGCAGGTGTTGGCATGGAGGTTTTGAAAGATGGTGCCAAAAATTATGCAACTAAAGGTTCGTCGCCTAGCTTATCATCATTGATCATGTCTCCCAAGAATATTGAAAGGATTGCTAAGAAGTTCAGTCGGATGAGAGGAGCTGCATTGAAGATTGGCCAGATGTTGTCTTTTCAAGATACGAGTGTTTTACCACCTGATATTCAGCAGATCCTCCTGAGAGTGCAGAACAACGCACATTATATGCCTGCATCCCAATTGGAAAAGACTATTAGTTTTGAACTTGGTGATGGCTGGAGGGGTAGGCTATTCGCTTCTTTTGATGATATCCCAATTGCTGCTGCCTCAATTGGACAGGTTCACAAGGCCGTCACAAAAAGTGATTTAGAGGAAGTTGTTGTGAAGGTTCAATATCCAGGAGTTGCCAACTCTATTGACTCTGATTTGGACAACATTTTGACTTTACTAACTGCCTCGAGACTGCTACCACCAGGACTGTTTCTAGACAAAAGTGTTGCTAATGCCAGAGTTGAATTGAAATGGGAGTGTGATTATTTGAGAGAGGCACATAACCTTGCTATGTTTGGCGAACTGTTGAAAGATGACCCTGTGTTTGTCGTTCCTAAAGTTTACCATGAATTGAGTGATGAGCACATCATAACGATGCAAATGATGAAAGGTACTGAAATCGTGAAAGGAAATTGGGATCAAGAAACTAAGAACATGATTGCTGGAAATATCATGAGACTATGTTTAACTGAGATTGCAGAATTCAAGTTCATGCAAACCGACCCTAATTGGGCCAACTTTTTATACAACCCAAGCACTAAAAAAATCGAGTTGCTAGATTTTGGTGCTTGTAGAGGTTTTGGGGATTCATTTATCGTTAATTACTTGAACTGTCTAAGAGCAGCTGCTAAGAAAGATAGAAAAGCTGCGGAGTTATATTCAGTCAAATTGGGATTCTTGACCGGTTTAGAAACCGATTCCATGAAGAATGCACATGTTGATTCCATCATGGCTCTTGGTGAACCATTCAGTCCTGAAGAGAACCAAGGAGAATCTTTTAACTTCTCGAATCAAACTTTGACTGATAGAGTCAGAGGTAATATCCAATTGATGTTGAACGAAAGATTGACTCCACCACCTGAAGAAACGTACAGTTTACACAGAAAGTTGAGTGGTGCCTACTTGCTATGTGCCAGAATGAATGCGGTCATCCCTTGTCAAAAGATATTTGAGGACGTTGTTGGTTTGGACTATCAGGAATGATACTTATGAAGAATGGCCAGATGTGTCCCGTGTATATATTTGAACGTGTGTATATATTAAAAAAGAAATTAAAAAAAAGTAAGCAAAATACATGTAAGGCTACCAAAATTAATATATATATATTATATAATATATTATCTAATATTATAGTTTATTTATGGCCTCATTTCAATGTGCGGTTGAGCGGCTCGAGCGGCAAAAATTTCCTCTCGGCTTACTGTTTCCCAATCTGGCAGCGGCCGCACAGACTGACTCACCAGGTCTCTGTCCTCTTGCTTTCGTCACCACTGGTACATGAGTTTACAATAGGCAGTGACAATACTTTTTTTCACTTGGTGCAAACTAATTCTCTTTTCCAGATCGAGGAAAGCCACAGATCTACCCCAACACTATTATTTAGCTCCCTGATTCACGACCCTACGATGGAAACACAGTCTCTTAACAGTGAGTTACGCAAACAACACGACTACGGTAGTCTAGATAGCTCGGGTGAAAGCAGAGGAGACTCGCAGCGAGAAAGAGATGGTACACCCTTCAGCTACTATCAAGATCACGAAATCGATTACGATGCAGAAAACAGCAACAGTTTAGATGATGCATGCGACGAAGGGATACAGTCCTTCATGCCTAGCGATTCGTATCCACCTAGTATCAATTCAAGTATAGACTCCCAAGCTGAAGAGATAGGCTATGACGATATCACTCATCTGCACCATGATCTGTCTCGCGACCACTACGATGATCACCATCACCATGGTCAGCCTCACTTGCAAAAGGTTAAATCCTTAGGTGCAGTCTCGATAACTTCAAAAATCGGAAGATCCAGAAGAATGAGTACTGTCATCCTTGCTGAGACAGGACAAAAAGTACACAGAACTTACTCGTCGTGGGAAACCACCCAGGACGAGCTTGAATTGGAGAATCGATTAGCTTCAACAACGCTGCATCTCTCCTCGTTATCCCCACCTCCTCCACGAAATTTATGGGAGAAGTTCACTAGGTACGTTTCAAGTCCTGTCTTTAAGGGAGATTTGAAGGCATCAGTGGCTTACTTTTTGGCCTCTCTTGCTGTTTATAATAAGTCGATCTCTGATGCACTAGGAGTCAGTGATTCGAAGCACCTAGTGTGCACCACAGTGGTGTATTTCCACGCAACAAGAAGCAAAGGGTCTATGATCCAATCACTCATATTTGTTTGTATTTCACTCAGTTTTGCATTCAGTGTTTCTGTTATAGCAACATTCATATCATCTTTGTTTTTGAATAAAACAGACGAGTTTGATACCGAGGTTGGAGACGTTATTCAATTGATTATAAGCTGTGCATCGTTAGGAGTGATTTCCTTTGTTAAACTATGGATGAATCAACAAACTTTTGACAATGCCTGCTCTTTGAGTGCCATCACTGTTATAGCCTGTATTATCAAGGAAGGAAGTGTGGGGTCCAGTGGGTTACCTTGGGCCAAAATTTGGTCCATTTTTTTAATCACTTTAACTGGATGCATCTGCTCCGTGGCAACAAATTGGCTATTGTGGCCGACAAGTGCACAGTTAACATTAAAGAATCTATTAAATGAGAACATGGACATGCTTTCCGTTTTGCTTACAAGAGTTAGTCAGAGCTTTCTGAAATACGAAAATTTGGATTCTCCTGATATGAACAAGTTGGTTGACCAGCATAAGGTCAACTTATGCAAGATGAAAGATGCTCTCTTGGAATCAAAGTTTGAACTATACACCACGGGACGAGAATATGAATATCGGTTGCTTGAAAAATTAGTTGAATCTACAGTAAATTTGACAACAATTAGGGCAGGGTTAAGAAGATCGGTTGATTTCAAATGGGAATTAGTCAGTCAAGTGGAAGGTCCAAAGAGACTAGATACTTTTTCTATGAAGAGTTACAAATCTGATTTATACAGCCAGCATAGCAACTTAGATGATAGATCTGGGTCATCGGCTGATCAATCTACCGATGAAGCTGATGATGACAGCGACGATTCCGATTCGGATGTTGTTGCTTGTGACTCTAAAGAACTGTTCGATTTATTTGTTTATCATCTTGGTCCATCAATGAAATCATTTTCGTTCACCGTTCGTCAAATTTTAGCTGCTATTGCCTTTGACAAGGACTACAAAGTGATTTCTTCAGTTCAACAATTTAGAGAAAGTTTAAAAGAAGCTAGTGAACTTTTTGATATTCGTCAATCGAAAGCCATCAAAAACTTATATGACCAGGATTTATTCAAGAAGGAAACCGATTTTACCACCAAGGTGCACCAGGAAGAAGTGGCAGCTTCTTGTGGTAATTTCACATACTTATTATTAGAATTTGCAAAAGAAATGACGGAAAATTTATCAATCTTAGAGGAGCTTTCCACGTGTTCAAACCACAAAAGAACTTATAATTTTTTGAAGTTTTGGAAAAGAGACTCCTGGCGTGCAAACTCAGAATCAAAACGCGCTGGAAACACTTTCAACGACCTTTTGGTTCATATTCAAGGCAAGCAGGACTTTGCTCCGTTTGCTACCTCGATTAATGGTTCGGAACCTCAAACACGTGTGAGCACTTTAAGTCGTAAGATTTGGCAACTGTATCGGTTATTATCTGGGGTGGACGTCCAATTTGGCATAAAGGTGGCATTTGGAACTCTGGCTATGTCTATCTTTGGCTATTTAAATTCCACAAAAGATTATTTCAATGGGTGGCACGCCGAGTGGGGACTTGTTGCGTTCTGTATCATTATGAACAAGTCGGTCGGTGGTACAAATATGACATTCAAATGGAGATTCGTTGGTACATTTATAGGTGCCATGGCTGGGTATCTAACATGGCTGGCGTTTTTCCCAAATAGGTTTTTGATGGCTTTATGTGGCTTCTTATTTGCAATTCCTTGCTTTCACATCATTTTGACTTGGACTTATGTTAATGGCTATGGAAGGTTCATCTTGTTAGCTTATAATTTGACAATTTTATACTCGTACACTAGAAGTTTAGGCTCGGATCCTGATGGTTACGAAGGTGGTAATGATCCAATGGTTTTTCAAATTGGTCTACATAGATTCGTGGGTGTCTCTGTTGGTAGTTTGTGGGCGGTCATTATTACGATGACATTGTTCCCAAATTCGGCCAGAAGTAGAATTAGAAGAGGATTATCAATTTTATGGCTACGTTTGGGGATTATTTGGCAAGCAGGTCCTTTATCATATGATGTAGATCCAGAAACTGGGGATTTCCAACTGATTGGTATAAGGGATCGTAAAGCTATCCACGTGATCATGAATGAATTGGAAATCTTATTGACACAGGCTCCTTTAGAAATTAGGCTGAAGGGGCCATTCCCAACGGAGATATACACAGAATTACTAAAGTCAACTACAAAGATTATTGATGCTTTTGAAAACCTTAATTCTGTTATCGAAATGCACCGGGTCTTAAGTTCGAATGAGTCCTCTGTCTTGGCCGTTTTGAGCTGCGAGGTTTCCGAGTTGGAAAATAGAGTGTTTTTGATCTTTTACATGCTTGCTTCTGCGATGAAGCTAGGTTTTCCGTTAGCAAGCAAACCTGCTTCAACAAGTCATGCAAAACAGAGAGTGCTAGCGAAATTGAGTGATGTGAGAAATAGAATTGAAACTCAAAAACAAATCTTAACGAACATGGATTTCGTGCTGTTGTACTCATATAATTTGGTGACAAGCTCGATTACAAATGAGCTAGACGTGCTCTTGAGCCTTGTTGCTGAGCTATATGGTAAGATCTCAAAGGATACTCTAGAGTTGTAATTATATATGCTAAGTAATTCGATCCTGATAATATGAGCAAGTATATATGTTAAGTTTAAGTAGCAAACCATTGCGGAAATAAAACCCCCACTTGAATCACGCAAAGGATTAGCTAAGCAGACCAAGGCGCGCACGATCACATGCACATCTGTGCACCGTCGTCTCTGCCAGTTCGATTAACGTGCCCCCAACAATGGCAGCTCTCTCTTTGCCTTTATCAAGTTGATCCACACACATGTTTATCTTTTTTTTTCTCTCTTGGATCCGGGATCCTGAAAACGTTCATCCCATTTTGTTCCGGTTTGACCTCACAGATTCATAATAGCTCCTCGCACTTTATAGATACAGCCGAAAGTCAAGATGTCTGGATCATCATCAGCTTTACCGGAAAAGGGTACAACATCGCGTTCCAAAAGCAGCAGCACGTCATCACCGACACCTATAATCTCTGTTGAGTTCACAGACGAAAGCTATAATGAGGAGGAAGATCCAGATTATACTTTGAATCAGACACAACAATCCCACCTTGATGATGATATTTCAGATGATGAGGAATTAGATGACGAAGAACTGGAATCAGGGCTGAGCGAGTTAAATGATGAAGATACTTCGTCAGTTTCATCCTCAACGTATGATTCAAAGGATAAGGAAAATAAATCTTTGTTGCATACCCAATTTATAACATCTAGTCAATCATCAAGCACAGCAAACTTAATTTTAGATACGCATAAGCATTTCAAGAAGTTTATTCATAAGCACGAAGTTCCTCGTAAGGTGTTCCACGTTTCCATAGGCTTCATAACGCTATATCTATATACCATTAACGTCCAGACGCCTATGTTAGTTGCTCCTTTGGCTACAGGTTTTGTGTCAGTGGGTTCATTAGACCTCATAAGATTCCGTTTCCCGCAATTCAACAGATTGTACTGTAAAGCTGTGGGATTTTTAATGCGTGAAAAAGAGGTGGACACTTATAACGGAGTCATATGGTATTTACTAGGACTTAGTATTGTGTTTGTGACAAGTAAGAAGGATATTTCAGTGATGGCTGTTTTGCTCTTAAGTTGGTCTGATACTGCTGCCTCTACTTTTGGTCGCCTGTATGGGCATTTGACTCCAAGGTTGTCCAAGAATAAGAGTCTTGCTGGTTCTATAGCCGCCTTCTTGGTTGGCGTTTTGTCGGCATACTTATTTTACGGTTATTTTGTTCCTGCATATCCGGAAGTTAATGACATCAAAGACTATGCTTTCGTTGCTGAAACGAGTTATTTGAATTTGCATGCTTTGGCTTTCTTGAGTGGTGTTGTTGCAGCAGGTAGTGAAGCCATCGATATTTTTGGGTGGGATGATAATTTCACCATTCCTGTTTTCTCAAGTATATTTCTAACAGCAGTTGTCAGGGCTGCTTCTAAAGTTTGAGGAACAAAGTTATTGCTCCGTGAATCCATCCCTCATTATCCTTTTTTTCTCCCATTAGTCAAGTGACATTAATCAATTAATTTTTGTTAAAGATACCTCAATTCGTTCTTCTTGTTTTTTCTTGAGAAACACTATTTAATGGATCTCTTTTTGTTTATTGCTCTTTTCACAAGTTACTAATTAATATGACTTATATTTATCCCGTTATTTTTGATTCTACTACTTTTTAATTACCCCATTATTTTTGACATGTATGTATATTTTATGTTTACCTTTAATTCTTTTTCTTGTGTCTCTGTTTTTTTTCCGCTCTTTAATATAGAATTCCACCTTTTTACAAGGAGGAATATAATTAGGTAATCGCCTGAAAAGATGATCAGGAGTCCTTAAGCAGTTGAGCTGTTTGAGTAAGTAAACGTCGTTAAGTTGCGTTTTGTTCCGATGGAGCATCAGTTAGATATATGAACGTAAAATTTCAAAATGCCTTCTTTTACTTCATATGTAGATGGATGAGCCGTTTGGTCGAGTTATGGGATAATTGGTCGCTTGGGAACTCAGTACAGCTGCTCTGACGACTGCAAAAAGTTTTGATTTCTGTTTAGAGTATCGTCCCTCAGGATTACCTTGTGGGATGCCTTGTGGTAATGTGCTGGTGTGTCGACCGAAGCGATGTTTTACTGCAATTAAAACAGGGATGATGGTTTCGATACGTCTAAGGTGATTAATTTGGTGGAACTTTTTGCAAATACTATCCTTAATGTTGCTATTAGTGTACTATATCAATTTAATGATAACATTTTGAATAGTAAACTTCTAAAAGTGAATGGGGTTATTTTGAAATGAGCAAGCCTTTCCTTTGTTTGATGGTTTGTATTTTCCAAAATCTCACACCAGAGTTTGCATTGAAAGTGTAATTTTAAGCTTTTCCCAATATTCACTCGCATAAAACTAGTTAAAAAGGGTAACCATGGCTTCAGAACTGGAAATCAGACTTGAATTTGAGTAAA
>JAJMBU010000088.1:0-52846 GCA_030565405.1 Ogataea paraovalis
TCCACTCCACCCCACTCCACTCCACTCCACTCCACTCCACTCCACTCCACTCCACTCCACTGTGATGATATATTGGGTACAGTAACTGGCAGTTCTTTCTTTGTAATATTATTACCTAGCCTATAGGTTTTGTTATTTAATACACTACTTGCTAACAAACATTGGTTATTGTTGACTTCGTCGACAACTGATCGTTGTGGGAAGTCAACCAACCAGGAGATAAAATTGTTAATCATTTTAAAGTTCGAAGCTAACGAAGTATATGTAAAGTGTGTTATAGAAATCCGCCATTTGTTTTTGTAGATGGTGAGGGGAAGTGGAGTGCTGTGCTGTGATCAAAGTGACATTCAACTTAGAGACGTGTGAGAAAAGTTTTGAGGAGATTAATTATCTTGATGGAGCCACCCATCAGACAACTTTCAAGCTTCTTTGCTTAGATATCAAATCAAGGTCTGCCAACCTTAACTACCGTGATATCTTAGAGGAACATTTTATTCAATTCAAGGACTGCCATCAATGATTGAACAATTATGATCCTTACAAGGTTAAGCTTGATACCCTTCAACACGGATATTCAGTCGTTGTGACTGGAAATGCCTTCAATGTCGATCACTTCGTCTGCACTTGTTTTTTTTTCTTCTTTCTGTTTCGTCTCCCACCATTTTATTTGATTAGCAATAGCCTATTTTCCATCTGTAACACTAATTAAACCTTCCTTTCTAACATTCATAGTTCAAGAGAAGAAGAATGATAACAAAACCAAAAATAAAAATGGGCGTATAAATAAAAAAGCTTCTCTAAAAGAAAATAGCAGCAAAAATTTGAGAAAAAGCAACGAAAAGGAAAGACAAACAAACTTTCCAATCATGATGAACCCCCAATAGTACTATCAATAGTAGAAATAGTAGGAGAGATGATCTAAAATAAATGTTTTATCGTGTCTTGTAAATATATATACCCATCAGCCAGACAACGTACATTAAAACATAAGCGGTAAAAGACATCATTTTTGCAGGTTTTGTTAAATTTTAATTTAGTAGTGATTCTAGAAATGTATGGTAGTTGCGTTAGCTTAGTTTTTTGGAGTATATGCCTTCAAGTGTCAAGATAGCTAAAAACACAAAAGAAATAAAGAGCAAGCGCTAGGAAAGCGATCTCAGCTATCTATATATATATGTATATATATGTATGGCTTTCAAAAAGGGAGCGGAGTTCTCAAAAGGGAAAGAAAAATGCGCCAGCCAGTTTGATCCCCAAAGCTGAGTTCCCTTTTCATCCCCAATTCACTTTAAATTGCTCTGGCAGTTTTGAAATACGAGTGACGATATGTTTACAATTTAATTGCTGTTGTTTATCAACGTTATTGGTGCTCCTCTGTTATGTTTCCTCATTAGAATTCAACTGAAGAACTGCAAAAGAACAACAGAAGAACTGCCGGTATTACTTGGGGAACAACTTTACAAGGTCTTCTGTATTCTACGTTCCATTTATTGCTTTTAGAACATCAATATACCCAAGCTGAGAACTGAAACCAAATTCAGTGCTATTCTCTAAAGACTGCTCTTCTCCGACATACACATATATGAATTCCAAGTGAAGGAAGTCTGGTGATCTGATCGACTTTTAAATCGACGCGTCGATTAGATACATTTTATTGCCTTTTTTGTCTTTTCGGATTGTTCTGGAATCTGCTTTAATTTATATTATATTGGAGATATCCACAGTGTTATATATATATATACTGCTTATACACTGCAGTTGACTTTCACTGCTGGTCTCTGGGATAGTGTGCAAGCGTGTTGAAGCAGTTTGGCAACTGTGCTGATGATGATCTCCACAAACAATATGGTATACGAGCAACACCAGCTGGGTAATCCCAAGAAGAGATACGCCTCGGAGGCTGTGAATCACGATAACAAGAGAAGAATCGTCATTGATGACTTATCAAAGTTGAGCCTTGGAATAGAAGAGATCAAAGATGTTTACAAGGAGTCGCCGCAATATCTATCTAGATCCAGCTCAGCTTCGATGTCAAGATCCAGATCCCAGTCTCCCTCCACGATATTTGCCTCTGAGTTCTTAGATTCATCGATATCCCAGCTCGATAATAGCGTACCTGACAACAAGATCGTCATTTCAAGTATAGATCAGTTTTTGAAAGATAATCCTGACGACGATAATGATAAAACCTCACATGACATCAAAGATATAAAGGATATTAAGAATATAGATCTGGAAAAGATAGTGATACCCAAACTGGAATTACTTCGATGTCTTGGATTTAAAGAATCCGATTTAAAAGAAGACAAAGTGAAAGAGAGTGTAGAGAGGATCTTCAAACAAAAATTGAAAAATAGTTCAAATTTGTCAACGTCAATCACAAACTCTGATGTTTTAAACGACCTATATTTATTGAAATTTTGGTCTTTGATTGAATACTACGATCCAGGATTAGTAGCCTATTCTTCATTTCTCAAATATATCAAGCAACGTCAACTGAAGGCTGATCATGAACGAGACAATTACAGATTTGAAGATTTGGATGACGATGGTGATCAAGATATGGACCAGGATATCGAACAAGATATTAATGAAAATACAAAACAGGAAGAGAAGGAGGTTGCATCCGTCTCCAATAGCAATGATACTACATTCTGTAACGAGCAACGCTACGACAACTGGACGTCTCAATATGGATCTTACTACCAACCTTTCGAATGTTCAATAGCAAATACTAATGAAAATGACGACGATGCCATGATGATGGATTGAACGATGATCTCTATCTTACGTACCTCTCCCCTCGCTTTTATATATAGATAGACAAAACTAAATCATATTATCAATTCATAACACACGTAAATCATAGCAACAAACAATAATTAAGTAAATTTTTCTTTTTTTCTTTTCAAAAAGAGGAAAACTAAGTGTCTCACAATTCAGACATCTTGTCTAACATCTTCAAGAAGGTGCCCTTAACAGAAGTCATGGTTTCATCATCTTGAATATATTTGTCAACTATCAAGGATATCAACCGAATACCATCCGACTTCAAATTCTTAATTGTTTGCCTCGTATATTCAAAGCTTCCGGTACGTTCCATGATGTCCATTGCATACTTCTTGAGATTTGTTTCATTAGTCTTCAACTTCAAGATATTAATTAACTCACTCTTCTTCAAATCAGTATTTATTGAGTGGATGACAGGAAAAGAAAATTTACCTTCTGTAATATCCTCACAAAAACCTTTGTTTTCCTTTAATACCTCCCCCTTCAAATTCAAATAGTCGTCTTTAATTTGGTACAAGACACCCAAAAGATTACTCATCTCTACCAATAGTTGATAATCCTGCGATTCTGATGACAACGCCAACAACTTAACACTCAATCGAAACAACCCACCAGTCTTGTTCATCACCATATCTACATATTCATCTTGAGTTGGGCATTTCACCATATCTCTCCAGTATAGATCCAAACCTTGTCCTCTATGTAAGTTTATCATTTCTTCTACAATTATACTCTGGGCTTCAAATTGTTTATTCCTATCATCTTTGAAAGATTCGTTCAATAGATTCATACTGATAAAGTACATATAGTTTGACGAATTGATGGTTCTAGGAATTCCAAAGATCAAATGAGAACAAGGATTGCCTCGTCTTAGATTAGAACTGTCTTCAATATCGTCAATTATCAACGACGACAAATGTAAAATATTTATAATTGACTCAAGTTGTAACAATTTTTCCTCTGGAACACGAAAGATCATGTTGAAAGTCTTGATGAGCAACGATCTCATGTTTTTGCCCTTGGTTTGATCAGCAAGGTAGCTGTACGGGTCTTGCAACATACCCTCATATTCAGCGTTCCAGTGGGGACTGTACTTTAGTGTGTCGGTATCGATATTCATTCCAGTAGTTGTGCAACTCGCTTCAAAAGAGAACAAAATGGCTAAGAAAAGAAAAATGGGCCATATATATAATAATCTCGAGCTTTCAAAACAGCGCCGCACACGTCTATATATATATATATAAATTCGTATCGCAGTTCAATTTGAACGAGAATTCGAATTAAGAGACTCCGATTCGATTTGCCTTGTCACAATTGCCTGTTTCCACTAATTGTGATTGATTGTTCACACACACAACACAGCACACAGCAGATAAGGATAGCATCATGGAAAGGGTACTTGTACAATGGGTGATGGATGTTCCACCGGTTACGAGATGGTACGCCATCGGGATAGTCACGGTGTCGGCCTTGCAGTTTGCCGGATACGTCTCCAAGAAGGACTGCTACTATTCGTACGACTCGGTGTTTCACAAGTACGAGATATGGAGATTGTTCTCCACTTTCCTTTACTTTGACAGCCTCTCTTGGGACTTGGTACTCAAACTGCATGACACTGTGATGCACTCGAGGTCGTTGGAGGAGTCTATCGGCAAGACGAAAGATTATATATGGCTGCTGTTTCTATTAGCCACGATTCTTTTGAGCTCTGCAAGCTACTTTAACGATCGTTTGATTCTTGGTGAATACATGAATTCCGTTTTGTTGTACATCTGGTCCCGTAAAAACCCGGATTTAGACATGTGGTTGTTGGTGATAAGGATAAAGTCAAGATACTTGCCGTTCTTCTACTTGTTGGTCAGAGGTATCCAGCTAAGCGGCGATCTAACCACCTACGGAAATATCTGGAGATCACTCTACGCTAACTCTTCCTTGATGGGGATACTATTTGGTCATGTGTTCTTCTATTTCGATGTTATGTATCCAACTTTGCACAATACTTTGCCGTTGACCAGACCAATATGGGAATGGTTTGATGATCCTTTCAAGGCAAAATCAATTAGAATTTCAGATACAGCTCAAGGAGAAGTTATAAACATAGATGAACTGATTCCAATGGAACAAAACGCTGAGGAAGAACATGAAATTGTGGATCTTACTAACGATGAAATTGAAGAAGAGGAGCAAGATGTCTTGCACTCTGTTGATTTACGCTCGCCTGAGCAAGATGACAACAATTTACACCAGAGGATAGGATTTGAATGAAGTATACGAACGAGTAAATAAATAAATGACTGAAATATATATATACATGTAT
The DNA here is from genome assembly GCA_030565405.1 of Ogataea paraovalis. Taxonomy (NCBI): domain Eukaryota; kingdom Fungi; phylum Ascomycota; class Pichiomycetes; order Pichiales; family Pichiaceae; genus Ogataea; species Ogataea paraovalis. The sequence continues at coordinate 5,108 of JAJMBU010000088.1, forward strand.
GCAAGCGAAGTGATAAACGAAAGAAGGATAAATAAATAAAAAATGTTCAAAATATAAGAATGCATCGTTAAAAAGCATCTAAACTAATTTAAAATCGTTAAATTTTCTAATAGTTGCAATATCCACAAAATCCAAATCTCTGAATGCTGTGTTTTCATCGATATCTTCATAAGATTTCGGGTTGCAATTGACCTCTTTGATCATATTTACCAGGTCAAACCGCTCGCTTTCTTTAGTTAAATCTTTAAATCTCAGGTTGTGCAAGTTATTTAAATCTAAATAAAAATTGGGGATTAAAGATTCTTCTTTGATGCTTGAGCCGTTATTAATGGTACAATTGTGATTGGAAGAAATTTTGGTATAAAACTGTGGTCCTTGATTATGATACTGCAAATAAACATTGAACAACTTTTTATCGAACGGGTTCAAGTTCATATTTTGCAAATGTCTTTCATTGGTTAGTAAACTTTGAGCTCTGTCATTGGACAATTCACTTTTAATTTCCACCAATGTCTTTTTCAAAATGGGATCATCTGCTAATTTCGGCAAATTCAACTGATTGAGAGTCTTGGGCTTCTCTATTTGCTTTAGTAACTGATCAGCTTCAACTTTGTCCAAGTTGTTTAATTTATAATCAATTATCTTTGATCGTATTGGAGCATAACTAGTTACATTGTTGATCTTCGATCCTTGTTCAGCCAGTCTGATAGGATGGTTACCGGCATGAAAAGCGGCCTTACTTCCAAGATAGCCAGGTCTGAGATCGTTCGTCATCTTCACAAGTTCCTCCTTCCTTTTCAGTTGGATCATTCTGTACAACGGTATCTTCTTCTTCTCGTTCGAAGGATCAAGCTTTTTGGATTTTGTAGTGGATTTGGCAGCAGGTTTTCGGATCTTGGGAGAAACCGAGTTGGCTTTTTTTGCCTGACTTTTCTTCTGAGCAGTTTTTCTTACTGGATTTGGGGTAGCTGTGTCATTTTGTAGTTTCTTGGATCTTGTAAGTGCCATCTCCTAATTTGAGTAGCTTCTAAGGATGAAAAAGAAAAGAACGAACAAAGAAAGAGACAAAGAGAAAAAGAGAAAAATATCTATACGCAAAATGAAAAACATGAAGTGAAAAATGAAAAAACAGCTGGTTTCTAAGCTGTTACATAATCAAAATGCTTATCCCATAGATTACCTAACCGATGAATTGTGTTGAATTTGTTTGCACCGCCTCGAAGCACGTGAAACGGATTTAATTTTTGTTTTTGCGTTTTTTTGTTACAATTTGATGTTTTGTAATTGGTATTTGTCTGTTTGTTGGTTTTTTATGTGTGTTTTGTTCTGTGGGTTGTTGCACACTTTGTTTGATTGTAATTCATCCTTTGGACAACGAGGGTAATGACGTCAATGGATAGAGACATCGACTCTTCTTCCCAGCCGTCGACGGTCAACTCGACACCGTTGTTGCAGGCAGGCAGCAACAGCATCATGGAATCCCCAGTATTTATCGCCTTGGATCCATCGAGCGATTCATATCGGAAAAGGAAAAGCAGAAGACATTCAGGGTCAAGTTTGAACTTGGAGAATGTCTCCATATTTGACCTTCTAGACCCAATAACTTCCGAGATTTCCAAGAATCAGACGTACCAACGGGTCAAGACCTACTCTCATGAATCGATCAAGAAGTTGAACGATAAAAAGAAAAATCTAAAGTTCAATCTTAGCAATGAAGATATGAAAAAGTTAAAAGGTCTACTATCCCAAAGGATTGATAGATTTTACGTTAGATTAGATAAGACGGTGGCAGCATCAAAAACAGAAAAGTTGTACTACGCTGCCACCATTTATGTTATCTTCTTTAGTGGCTTGGTCATTGGCAAGCATCCTGAATATTTCCATATTATGTACAGCTTTCTTTGTTTACTCTTGATGCCAGTCAGAATATTGACATACTACAAAATCGGATTTGGTTACTATCTAGCAGACCTATGCTACTTTGTCAATTTTCTACTCCTGTTGTTCATATGGGTACTACCGGATTCCAAAATGTTGTTTGTTACATGCTCAAGTTTCTCATACGGAACACTATCGTTTGCTGTTTTAACGTGGAGAAATAAATTAGTGCCACATTCTGTCGACAAGACAACATCCACCTTCATACATGTGTTCCCCCCAACGGTCATGTATGTGATAACTCACCAATTGCCTCCAGAAATCAAACAATCCCGTTTCTCTGGTTCTACAAAGTTAGAAGATTGGGATATATGGTATGGTATTTTGTATACCTCGTTCATGTACTTTGTTTGGCAATCATTGTATCACTACTTTATCACCATTAAGAGAGCTGAAAAAATCAAAAAGGGAAAGATTACATCCTTTGAATACCTGCGGAAGGCATTTGCTTCGAAACCAATCGGTAAGTTTGTCAATTCGTTACCTGGACCTTTCCCTGTTTTAGCATTTACTTTTATTCAGTATGGTTACCAACTATCCACAATGGCAATTTGTCCCTTGGTTTTCAAATATAAATATTTTGCTAGCGTATTTGTATCTTATATCTTCTTCATGGCAAGTTATAATGGTGCAACGTACTACGTTGACTTCTATGGTAAGCGGCTACAAAAAGAAGTTGAACGATTGCAAAGGGAGATTGACGATCTACAAGAAGCCAATAACAACAAACTCAAAGGAGATTCTGCTCCAACATCGCCTGAGGTGAACCCTGTCGATGCAAAGAAAGGGGAATCAGAAGAAGGGTATGCGGAAGATTTAAATGGGGCTTAAGGACTTTAATTGATACGATTTGCAATTTATTTTATACCATCAATTGGTTTACACTTGTTTGTTATTCGTTTTACTATTTATTTTAACTTATTTATTTATTGTTTTGTTAGACCACTTATTACTTAATTGATTGAGGTATTTCAGATTATGTAACATTTAGCAAAGCCATAATGGAATTTGTAAGTAAATGTGCGAGTTTGCTGTTTATGTTTTTTATCTTAGTTTTCCATGTAAAAGTGGGAAATTGTTCATGTTATCGATTCAAGATTTAGTTTAATTATTATAGTTATATAGCAATTTCTATAGATAATATACTTACCGGTTTATTACAATTTACTGTACAACGGGGGACAACGTATAGTTTATACAGTTAATTATGTAATACACAAGTCTTCGGTGTACGGAAGTTCTAGATTTTGAAATTTTACTTTTAATTTTTTTAATTTTTTAATCAATTTTAAAATTCTTGATCATAAATTAATAATTATAATCTTTTTTTATCTTTTTTAAACTGTTTCTTGCTCACAAGACTAGTTAGTTTGTTGGAAAAGTAGATACAAGATTGGTCCAGTATGTTTGCCGCAAGGTATGATCCGTTGGCCGCGACTGCTACGCTTGAAAACAGCGATACTAGTGACTCTTCTGATGATGAGGTTGAAGAAGCTGTTGAAAGTAATCCTTCAATTCAGGAGTCAACGACGGATGATAAACAAATTTCATCTGTCAGTGAATTAGAGAGCAGTGATGAGGACTCCAAACCAGATGTTGAAATGGAAAAAGAGATCTCGGATAGAAAAAGAAGGAGATCAAACGAATTCGAGTCTGAAAGTGAATCCGAATCTGAGTCTGAACCCGAATCTGAATCTGAATCCGAATCCGAATCTGAAGCAGATCAAGCTGTTAAAAGTGCACACTCTTCAGTGCTTCAAAAATTCCAGCGTACTATGCAAAATCAAAGTAAACTTCAAGAAGCTGGGCTAACTAAAGGAGAATCGGATGATGAAATGGTGGATGTGAAAAGAATCGCTCCCATGCCACAACCAAAGCTACCGACTGACAGAAACTTGAATTCAAACGATTTCAAAAACAAAAACCTTAACTGGTTGACTACACCAGAATACCACAATACAACTAATTCAAAACCATTCACGTCTTTTCAACCACCTTTGGATTCCTCATTAGTCAACAATTTGAAGGACAAGTTTGGAATCGACTCTGCTTTCTCTGTCCAAATTCAAGTTATTGAATCCATTCTACAGTCAACTGCCAGAAAGAGACTTTCACCAGAACCTATTGGAGACTATTTGGTCAACGCAAGCACCGGCTCGGGTAAGACTTTGGCATACCTTATACCAATAGTCCAATCAATAATAGATAGAACGGTTCCCAAGCTGCGGTGCATTATTCTTGTTCCAACGAAACCATTGATCAACCAAGTGTATGCCAATCTATTGAATTTGACAAGAGGTATTAATCTAAACGTCATGGCATTCAGAACAGATATGAGTTTGGCAGATGAATACTCCAGATTTCAAACCATCAAACCAGATATCTTGATCAGTGCGCCAGGTCGTTTGGTTGACCACATTACAAACCACGATATCGACCTTGCCCAATTGAAATTTTTGGTCATTGATGAAGCTGATAGGTTGTTGAATCAATCTTTCCAAAACTGGTGTGATTTGCTCATTTCTAAATTAGAATCACAACAATCGTACAACAAGAATCATCATTTTGGTAACTGTTTCAAAATAAAATGTTCAAAGTTGATCTTTAGTGCAACGTTAACTACAGATTCAGAGAAATTGTCACATTTGAAGTTGTTTAAACCAAAATTGATTGTGATTAACGATACGAACCATTTGGTTAACGAATTGTATCAATTACCTCCTAATCTTGATGAATTTTTCATTAAGGTTCCAGAATCGTTGTCTCTATACAAACCATTCATCTTGATGAGTTTCTTAAACAACCAACCAAGTTATAACGACCGTGGTTTGATATTCACAAAGTCAAATGAATCCTCAATCAGATTAACCAAATTACTCCATATCTTAACAGAGAAATTCGACGTCCAACTGAAGATCCATTCGATCAACTCCTCTTTGAAGAATCATGAAAGAACTAAGATCTTGAAGAATTTCGATACAGAAGGTGGTTTGTTGGTGTCTACCGATTTGATATCTAGAGGATTGAACCTTGAGACTATTAATTTTGTGATAAACTACGATTTGCCACTGTCTACCAAGGAATACATTCATAGAGTTGGTAGAACTGCAAGAGCAAATAAGCATGGTTCTGCACTAACCTTCTGTTATGGTGATGGTGAATTCAAATGGTTCAAGAAACTAGTTTACTCTGGAGGTGTGATCAACCGTAACAACAAGACTATCAAAGAAATTGATTTTGTCAAACAGAAGACTGAGGATATTTCAGAATCTCCAAAGCTTGAATTTGCCATCGAAATAACTGACTCGGATAAAGAAGCTTATAATGAATGTTTGAAGTTGCTACAAAACTGACCCATATAAACTAGGATAAAACCTCTGTATATTACAATCTAATAATAATGTTAATAATATAATTTTGCATATATCTATATTTACAAGAAAATTAAGAGTAAAAAACAAAAAATACACAGCTTATTCCTTCTTAACAGGTTTCTTAACACCGTACTTGGATCTACTTGTCTTTCTGTTAGCAACACCAGCTAAATCCATTACACCTCTCACCAAATGGTACTTCACACCAGGCAAATCTTGCGATCTACCACCTCTAACATAAACGACTGAATGCTCTTGTGCATTATGTCCAATACCTGGTATATAAGCAGAAACAACTTCACCGTTACTCAATCTAACTCTGGCAGCTTTTCTTTGAGCAGAATTTGGTTTCTTCGGTTTTAAGATCATGACCCTGACAATGACACCTTTCTTGAAAGGGCAGTTTTCTAGATGAGGTGATTTCGAAGGTCTGTCCCTTCTTGTGATGTAACCTTTACCTCTTTTAGTCTGGTTCAAAGTTGCATTTCTTTGCTGTGATAGTTGGAAGATCGACGACTGTAGTGGTTTGATGAACGACGCCTGCTGTTGAACGTTGATGAACGACTTGCTCAACGAAAGCTTGGAGTTTATCAGGTTGGAAGTGGAGGATCTGAAAGAATTGGATATGAGATTCGAGGATCTCGAGAGTATGGTTCTAAACATCGTTGACGATCTGTGTATCCAATGCTCTTCTCACCGAATGATCACAATAATATAATTACGGCTCAAGGTTGCAATTTTGACCACCAACTACTTTTTTTTCTCTTAGTTCGAATGGTGGAAATCATTTTTCAGTAAAGGGTTGGTATTACGTAATTCAGTACGTTATACACATTACCCGGCCGTCGTTGTTTCCCCTCTTTTTTTTAACTCAGAGACGGGAAGACGAGTGAGTGAGTGAGAGTTGATGAAATGAATGAATGAGTGGAGGAGATACACAATTAATTGTGTGGGTCAGCAGGCTGGTACACGTATTTAGCAGCACATCGAGAAGAGGACGCTGACTGTAGTTGATGTTGAGATACTGTACCTCCAGACGTGTAACGAGATCCTTGTTGGGACAGGCTACGAGACCTCTCGTGGCCAGATCGATCTCACTGGCAGTTAGACCGTCTCCATCTATAGGTAGAATCCACGGATCACCTTTATTCAAGATGCATCATCGGCCATCAAGTGTTGGTTTGCAAATAAGATCGTACTCGCACGCTCCACCATTGACGAAAGAAATTATAACGGAGAGGATCATCGAATTGCTTGAATCCTACAACAAGGTGAAACCAGGCACACCCATTGAATATAACTCATCGTTCCATAAAGATCTAGGTTTGGATTCCTTCGATACCGTGGAAGTGATCATGGAGATCGAATACGAGTTTTCAATTACCATACCAGACAATGATGCTGACAATCTGAAGACCGTTGGCCAAGTTGTTGAATACATTGCACAACAACCTGATGCCTGTTAGATAGAGTGTTACCGTCTTATACATGTCTTTAAAAGGGTGATACTCTGAAGCAATTTATAATTCGCCAGTACTATTTATTTATTTGTGTATTTTTTTTTTTGCTTGTTTGTTACTTGTCTCATTCCTATTCATTTTGACTCTAAGCCTGTCGTATGATACTTATTTATTTATATTTATTATTTATTGACCTGATTTGTATTGGGTCGTTCCCATTATTATTTTTTAGTTTCTGTCTTTTTTTGTGTCATCTTACTTTTTTACCTTAGATCATGCAAATACATATATTAACTTTCTCTGATCAAGCTTTACAGCACAAGAATTGGAATAAAAAAAACTGAAAACTATTATTATTATTAATTATTATCATGCATGAAGGAAGAAGAAGAAAAGTATCTATATCGTGAAAAAAAAGTCGTTACTAAATTAGAAAGATTGTAATTGCATGCCAAAGAAAAAAAAAATAAACCGAACCCCCCAATAAAAAAGGCCTAAGCTAACGTAACACTTGGGTCAAGTTTATTTTCTGTGTCAAGATGTGAACTAGTCGAAGAGACAGGTGATGCAGTTGTCTCAAAGGCGTCTGCATCGATAATTTCTTTAGTTTTCTCTTTAGCGAGATCAGAATCACCAATTTTGGTGACTTCTGGGTCCAAATATGATGAAGAGTTTGAACTTTGTGACTCCAAATCTTGAGTCTCGCCTGATTCCTTACTGAACCATTTGAATCTTAAGCACCAAATCAAGTGAGATGTCATGATACCAATTTCCAAAGAAGCACAGATGGAGTACAAGACACAACCCATGATATCAATATCTGCTGAATCGCAAGCCAAAGAAGCCAATGAGAACAAGGCACCGCCTAAATCGGTACATAAGAAGATAAAGTTGATACCAACAACTCTACCTTGTCTCTTTGCCAGCTCAAAGTAAGGTGGAATCAAGCCCAATGCCAATAGGATGGAAGCAATGATACCAAAGATTAGCAATGGCCATTCGGTACCATTTCTGTACACTTTTCTTAATGGGATAATGAAGGCACACTCAAGAACAACTTGGAAAACTAAGAAGGCAGCACCTCTTATAATGATCTGCTTCTTTGGTCTTTGAACCGGAGGATAGTACATGACCTGTAGGTAGACGATCCAACAGAAGAATCCAAACAAATGTGGTTGGATCTGAATTGGGATGCTGGATTCAACACCGACGAAATACACCGCAAAGAAAGGTGCACATGCACACCATAAGAACACCATCACTTCGCTTAAACCTTCAGTATCCTTCTTTCTGTAATTGTGGTAAATTTGTGGAATCATTTGGATACACCATAGCACGGTACCAATGGTGGCTAAAACGGTCGCTGTACTTGAAGTCATGTTTGTAAACGGTATGAAAGTGGTGATAAATGATCAATCTCTCACTCAATGCAGTACTCGTAATCCAATTGATTGAACTGAAAGAAAGAAAGAGGAATATGCACCGTTATTTATACCACACCGTTTTCTGGATCACACAGGGTGCATGCTAGTGCTGAGCTGAGCTGCTAGCTGTGCTACCCTGCCACATTGGAAAGAAAAAAAAAACTGCCTGCACCGCCCGGCAAATTTTTTTCCTCGAGCCGCAGGGAGATACTCTACTTGCCTGTTTGGGAAACAATTTCCCTGCTTCAGCTGTTTCAGCAGTTGGTGCTCTTTTCAAACGGATGGCCATTGGCAGCCACCGTTGCGGGACGTATGCCATGATGTGTCAAAACCGCATCGCATTGAGAGTTCTAGACCTCGTAGCAGACCAGGATCACAGTCACGCCATCTCATCGCATCTCTCGTTGCGCCAAACCTTCGGGTTAGAGTATGGCAATTGGAGGAGAGAGCTCTTTCACTTCAGCGATGGAGTGAATGCCAAACGCACCCCACAGCTACTCCCATCGCCTATTCACATTCCCTTGTCCCGAACCACCTGTGAAACACGACCACGACGAAAAAAAAAAAAAAAAAAGGAACAGAAAGACAGCTGAAAAAATGAAAAAGAAACGTGCTAAAGAGGCCCCGGGAACAATAGCCGCACGGCTGTCAACTCGAGGCCCCAAAACTTTTTTTTTCTTATGTTTTCTTGTGCCCTTAATGCATTTCTCGGGAAGAATCCGCCTACAAGTTCTCCTGTGGTGCGTAGCAGAAGGAGAGGAGAATGCCGAAGAGTGCACTAACACTATAAGACCCGGTAGTGACGGTGAAACAGCATCCTTACTTAACTCTACAATTAAGCTTTTACTGACTGCCTATATCGCATATGGATAAAGAACCATGCAGCAACGACCTGTTCGATGAAAACCTTCAACTCAATGGAATAAATCAGTCACCTTTCATTGCGTGGTATATGCAAAATGCCAGTAATGTGAACGTGAACTTGCTGAAGTACCACCCACAGCCACCGAGTCCACCTTCCGCTTTCACTCGCTCACCACGCCACACAATGTTAAGCACTCAGAAAATAAATGCAAATTCAATTCCGCCCACATCTTTCTAAACATGGGTCCATTCATTAAGGCTAGACTTGCCAATTGTTATACATATACTGCCATAATAATTCACGCGTATTGTGTGTGTGTGTGCACCCGATGAGCTGCTCCCATCCGTGCGGTCCATCCTTCTCGATTGGGAATCCCTCGTGATTTCGCAAAACCGTTTTCAATTTTACCCCCTTCCTGAACAACGTGTTGAGGATTTCACAAAATTCACATGTCGATTATGTGTAATTGACTCATAAGGGGGACTGGTACTGCGCTGGATATAGCATTGATTATCACCAGTTTAGGAAATTGCTCAGATTTGCCATATATCAAAATATTTACCTTTTTTTTTTGATTCTTCACCATCTGTTGTGGTTTTCTTAAGAATTCAGAAAATCAGGTTCCAAATCGAGACTCAAATATTTTTGTTTTAAAAAATACTTGTCCAAATTAAGGCATAGTTGCCACTAGTTTTTAAAAAAGCACGTTTCTGTCTAGTAAACAAACATAACAAAACGTTCGATCTTTATTGTACAAACAATCCGAACCAAAGAACACAATTATTAAATTAAAATTTCTATAAATACATATGAAACAAAAATCAAACATTAATTTCAAAATCTTCAGCATTGATATTACTCTTCGTGCACATCTCTCTAAATATTCCACCTTCATGTTGGTACAATCCGAAAGGTGTGCCAAATTGGGCCACTTCTCCCTTCTCAAGCACCACAATGTTATCATAGTTAATAATCGTCTTTAACCGATGTGCAATACAGAGTATGGTACATCCACGGAACTCGTTTTCGATGGTGGTTTGAATTTTGGCATCCGTCTCATAATCAACACTCGATGTAGCTTCATCCAAAATTAAGATTCTGGATCTCCGAACTAAAGCTCTAGCCAAAGCCAACAATTGACGTTCGCCTAACGAGAAATTCGCACCATCGTCTTCAACAATCTGGTCTAAATGGAACTTGTGCAACTTGGTATACTTACCTTGTACCTCACTATCCAACTTCTGTAACTTGATACGACTTAAAACCTCTGAATCAATCAAACCTGATCTTCTCAATGAATCCCAAATCTCATCATCTGATCTTTGCTTGAAAGGATCCAAATTATCTCTAATGGAACCACTGAACAAAATAGGATCCTGTGGAATAATACTCAATTTCGATCTAAGACCGTCCAATTTCAAATTAGCAATGTCAATACCATCAATCTTGATACACCCGGATTCTAATTCATTCAACCGATACAACGATGATAAGATGGTTGATTTTCCAGCCCCTGTTCTACCACAGACTCCTAACCGGCTTCCACCTGGAATTTTCAAGTCACAACCACGTAAAACTAAAGGTAGTCCTTCTCTATACCTCATCGAAACGTTCTCAAAACGGATAGCACCTGTAGATGGCCAATCAGCAGGAGGATCTTCGCCATCCGAAGTCTCCTGAGGTAGGTCATAAGCATAATCGATCAGTCTTTCCACAGATGTCATTCTACTTTCAACCAAAGTCATAGATCTGATAACAAATGAAAGGAAATTCGACACTTGAATCATATAGTTCAACAGGACACCAGTCTGTGAGGCACCAATACCAAAGACGTTGAAAACACACAGAATTGAAACCACAAATGATAATGCAAACGCAACAAAGGAAAGAATAACGGCTAGCCAACGTTGGTTGCAAGTGGTAATGAAAGCAACTTCATTCACTTCGTCAATTAATTTGCTGTTTATACCAACAAATCGATTCACAGACTCAACACCATAAGATTTGATTGTGGTCATTCCAGTCAAAGATTCGTTCAAATTGCTGAACAACTTTGATCTGCGACTAGATTCAAATCTGGTAATGTCTCTCGAACTAGCTAAATAGAAATCGGCAGCAGCAACATACATAAGTGCAATGAACGGGATGGCAATCGCAAACCATGGGAAGTAACAGATGCATAAAATCAAAACACCAATAATAAAAGAAGCAGCATAGAGTAACAATCTAACCTGATCTGCCAACTCGTTATCAGTAACATCTGTATCTTTAGTGAATCTATTCAAAATTCTTCCCATTGGTGTAGTATCCATAAATGACAAAGGAGCTCTCAAGATCTTTTCCAAAGACATTAGATGTAAAGTACGTGAAGAATTGCTGTTGAAATAGGAGACCAAACAGAAAGTTAAAACAATAGTGATGAGAGCTAGGGCGGTAAACAAACCGTACAAACCTTCGTAGGTTGGATTAGACAATGGGAATGAGTAATTTGTCCAGTAGGATAACCACACGTTAGTGAACAAAGACAAAAATGTTGAAATAGTCAAACTAGAAATAAAGATTGGAAGAGCAGTAAACTTGAATATTCCTGTTGATTTTCTAAGGTAACGCCAATAAACCTTATAGCTCACACCACCAGTATTGATGATCTCTTCTTGCTTCTTTGAATTAGCAACCGAAGTTTTGAGTTTCGTCAATTCTTGATCAAAGTCCGAATCCGAATCTGAATCAATATCATTGTCACCCTTGTCGGGCTCTTCACCATCATCCTCGGAGTGCTCTGTGTTGTGTAGCATCAATCTTTTGAAATCAACGTTGCATTCTTTCAATGAGTCAAGAGTACCAACATCAACTGTACCATCAGAGTTCACAAAAATAACTTGATCTGCAGATTCAATCAACGACAATTGATGAGTGGCCAAAACCCTAGTCTTACCTCTCAAGAAATCCATGATACATTCGTTCATTATATGCTTCCCAACTTTAGCATCCACAGCACTCAAGACATCGTCCATCAATAAGATATCACGGTTTGCATAAACTGATCTGGCAAGGTTGATTCTGGTCTTCTGACCACCAGACAATGTGATACCACGTTCACCAACAAATGTTGAATCAGCATCAGGCAATTGATCAAGATCGGACTGTAATGAACAACAATGGATCACTTTCTCATATCTCGATCTATCGTACGGCAAACCAAATAGAATATTTTCTTTCACCGTTGTATTCTGGATCCAAGTATAACCACATAAAAGTAATGAACCATTGATATTCAAGCTACCACTTGATGGTTTAATATGGCCAGCGATAGCACTCAACAAAGTTGATTTACCAGATCCAATCAGGCCTGTAATGACAACAAATTCACCTTTGTTTATAGATAAGTTGATATTGTGCAAACCAGTAAAAGTTTTGTTCTCCTTGATCTGTTCATTATTGATTTCATCTTTCTCTAAGTTTTTATTTGTTGTAGCATCACCGGCATCAATCTTCTGGATGTTCTTCTTCGTATCACTCTTTTCTTCATCATTGTCATCAGAAACAGCATCCCAGTTGAATTCACCATCAATAATTGAAATGGCTTGATCACCCATACCAACATCAGGTTCAAAATCCAATAGTGATTCACTATTGCAAAGTAAAAGATCTCTGACTCTCCTGCAACCAACAAAGGCATCAATTAGCGAGCTCAATGACATCGGAATGATCAACACTTGACCTGACAAAACTGTGAAAAAACTTAAACCTGTGAAGATATTAGCTACATTTTTCATACCAGAACTGTTGAACATACAGACAAAAGTGATAAGTGACGATATATTAGTTAAATTGAAAGAAAATGCCATGACACTACCTCTGATATACTGCATGGTGAGGATTTGGTTCATCTCTTTAAATCTATAATTTTTAATCTTATTCAAATAAGAATCCTCCCAACAATAAAACTTGATCATTTTCAAATTGTTCAAAACCTCTTTGATGGAGCTAACTCTTAAATCTGTGTACTTAGTAGCTTCCGTTCTATATTTAACTAAACCTTTGGAGAAAAACACCATAATGCCTAGACCAATTATGAAGATGGCAATACCAACTAAACCAATTGCACCAACGTTGATACATAGCAAGATTATTGCGATAACAAAAATAACAGGGAATACCACCATCGTACCCATGTACGACATTGCCTGTTCAGTTCTTGCTAAATCCTGAGCCACTATGGAGACGATCTTACCAGGAGGAAATCGATGTTTGTCTTGAGTTTTCAATTCGAATGACTTATCGTAGATGACTTTTGTTAGAACAGCTTTGATCTTAGTTCCAAGTAAACTTCCATGGTTGAAATAGTGTGCCATCAAGAGGCCTCTAAAGAAGATGAATAACGAAACACCAACTGCATAACCGGCACCACTTCCTCTATTTACAGCCCTATGGGCAGCTGATAGTTCAACCAATTTAATCAACTCTTTGGATAATAATGGTGTGAAACATGTAAATAGATCAGATGACAATCTCAAAGAGCAGTTAGACACAAAATTCCAGCCGAAAGTATCAACGAGGGACCAGATCAAAATGTTTTTAGGAGCCACAAAGCCTGCATCTGCATCCTGTTCGGAGTCTAAGCTTGTCAATTCCAGCTCCCGTATCTTATCATCACTCAACTTCTCGTCTTTTAGATCTTCATAGTAAGTCCTCTTGGCGTCGATCAGCCTTCTGCTAAAGTTCTTCTTGAATTTTTCAGTCAACACTTCCACGCTGTCCTGGGGGCCTATGGTCCAAAAGTCAGTTTCAACCAGCTTTCTCTTGTAACCAGTCACAATTAAGGGAGTCAACCACCAAAAGAATGATTTGGAAAGTAGGGATGCATTGTACTTCGGAAGCACCTGTCTTTCCTCCTCTGAGCGAATTGGAGGGTATGACTTATCGAACAGCAATGGAGTCATCATTCTCTTACTGATCTTGGGCTCTCGAGTCGATTTCTCTTCATCGCTAGCCTGCACATCTGTTGTTGAACTAACGATAGCCATTGTGGATGTTGATCTTGAAGATTAAGTACGGACAGGCCAATAATCCAACAGTGATGGGAGTTGAAATTGGCAAACATCAGGTTCTACAAGGAGTTAATCGGATGGGTAGGAATCCCCCACGATATATATATATATATATATTAGATATATACAGGTTCGACCAATTCCGAGTGGCAACTAGCTGTACTCCGAGGCCAATAAACAAGCTGAAAAACAACACCTTACAAAATGAAGGTGAAATAAATTTCTGTGGAGAATCGGAACGGTTCCGCAAATTTGGGCTTACCAGCCAGCCAGCCAGCCGGAATTAACATAACAATGCGGCTAATCCCGCAAGCTTTTCTCTCCTTTCTAAGATGTGGAGTGGAGATGAATATATATATACACATCATGATGTGTTCAATTTCTGGACTTGGAATTGAGTTGGGTCTTTGAATGCTTTAGTCCTCAAGTTATATCTTGTAGCCGTGGTACTAAACAGAGAGACTCCACTCTGCTACGTAATTGAACCGTTCCTATAGGAAAAGCTAGTTCTTTCCGACAAAAAACTGAGACCTGTCTGCACTATATATATAGGAAATTTCGGAAGTAAGTTCATATATGTTAATTCCGAGATCTTGGCACGTCACAGACGGGCAAAAAGAAAGAAAAAACTCGAGTTGAGTTCAAATATATAAACCAGATCTAATAATTGAATCAATTGTAGGGCAACCTCGCGGCACTTTGAAAGTGTCAGTCTCTTTATCGGGATAATTTTCGATGGAATCTACTACACCACTTACTTCAAAATTCTGCTAATCCCTCAACCAACTAATTGTTTCCTTTTTTAATTGTACCGAGTCACATAATCTAAAGCGTTCTAAATATAGACTTAACATACCAATGTTATATTCCTTCAGATACGACAAGAAACTAGTAAAACAGTAAAAGGCAACTTCAATGTCCAGAAAAACAATGCTCAATGCAGCAATCGACTTCGGTAAAGCCTTCTATCATCTATATGCATCAATCCTAATATTGAACAAAATTGTATCAACTATAAGAACCTTCTAGTTCCACCAAATCCGCATAAAGTTACTGATGCTCCAATAACCAAGCAGGGTCTAGTTACCATAGAGCAAACGGCTAGTCAAAAGACGCAAAAATTGAAGTTAGATAAGAGAAATTGCAACAAGAGAACTTATCAAATTGCTTACAATACCATCTTCATCTTCATTATCTTTCGCCATCTCATAAAAACTCATAAAATATAATAACTTTTAAATATAAGGAATAGTCATAATAAATGTTGAACAGAATTACAATCCTTCAGTTGGCTAATTGGTGATGTAATCGTTTCCGTAAATCCGGGGAAGCTGTAATCCTCTTTAAATCTCACGTACACTCATATCCAAACGCCTATCTCCCTGTTCTTCACGTTCTTCCTTCAATTATCACCCTATCTCCCCCCACTTATTCACCATCATAACTATCCGCAATGTCGACTAACATTAAACAGATCTTAAAAACGCTCTCCAAGTATTCAATCTGTGATCTTTCAGATGCCTTGCTCAAATATGGCATCCCCAATGGAGGTTACATTCCAAACTTGATCCGCCAATCAACGAATAACTCCACCATGGCAGGCACTGCATACACCGTTCTATTTGCATCCCGTGACGATCCAGAGTACGCTTCCATCCCAGAGATAAAAGGTGGTTACATTGATCAACTACCAGAAGATTCAGTTCTCGTCATTGGCTTGACCCCAAATCTACAATCCCTCTACGCTCCTTACGTCAAGATCAACAACGCTCTATACGGTGGATTGATGTCCACAAGAGCAAATTACTTAAACTCAGCAGGAACAGTTGTGTTCGGTCGTATAAGAGACCTCGCCGAACATCAGAGTTTAGAAAGAAACGTGTTCTCTTATGGAGTTGGAAGTGCTGCTCATGGTCCAGTAGTCAAGCTCGTTGGCATCCAGGTACCAATTACCGTCACTTACGACAAGTATCCTGAACCATACACTGAAACGATTAATCCAGGTGATTTCATCATGGGTGATGAAAACGGTATCGTCAAATTATCAGGGGCTGATGAGCAATTCGTCGATAAATGCTTGGAATACATCCCTAAGAGGGTTGAGGCTGATAGTTTAGTTGCACAGGACATCAAAAATGGTCAAAATTGTGCAGCATCTCAAAAGACTAGACGTGCGGGATTATAACTAAGTTTATATTTGATTTATATTTTCTAGATAGATATATGTTAGCATATATCGATGGAACGAAAGAGCTAGTCCAATGTTTGTAACTGTACTATCTTGTATCACGTGCTATTGGTCACGTCTTCTCTCACACTTCAAAAAAAATTGGAAAGAAAAAAAAGAGAGAGCAGGTAGGCCTATATATAAAAAAATAGACAACGCCTTATCTTGAAACAAATATCTTGCCATCTTCTTTAAAATCAATAATTTCTTTCCTAATATTAGTTATAATCTTTCCATAATGGTTGTCGATACGACATACTATGATCTTCTACTGGTTGAACCAAATGCCACCTCGCTACAAATAAAGAAATCATACAGGAAGCTAGCAATAAGGTACCACCCGGACAAAAATCCTGACAATGAAGAAGCTGCTGAGATGTTCAAGAAGATCTCTGAAGCGTATCAGATCTTGTCAGATGATACAACTAGACTTAAGTACGATAAGAACGGTTTGAAGGATGTCAACTCCGAAGGTGTTGCCGATCCTGAACAATTCTTTGACTCGATATTCGGTGGTGAGGCGTTTTTGGATTACATTGGTGAATTGACTTTACTTAAGAACTTGAGTAAACAATACGAAATAGAAGCTGAAGAAGAAGAAAAGAAGAAGTTTGACGAATATTATGAATCTCATACGAACAATACTGCTGAACAATTGAAGTTGATGGATGATAAATATGCAAATTTACCTGAAAAGGAAAGACAGGAGATGATACTGAAGGATAAAGAAAAATTTAAAAAGGAGCAAATGGAGAAGTTTGAAGAAGAAGCTAGAGAACATAAAGACCAAATCAAGAAAGAATTGGCCAAGAAGCTTGTTGATAAACTCTCTCTATACACAGAAACTGACAAGGGACCCGATATCATTCAATCTTTCAAGCAGAAATTTTACTTGGAATCTGAAAACATGAAGATGGAATCTTTTGGTTTGGAGATCCTTCATACAATTGGAAAGATATATATCTCAAAGGCCAACATTTTTCTGAAATCCCACAATACTTTCTTAGGCTTGGGCTCATGGATGGGATCTTTCAAAGAAAAGACGTCCATCATCAAGGAAACTTTCGGAACGATTAAGACCGCGTTAGATGCACAAAGTACAATGCAGCAACTGTCCAAGATGAGTGAGAAGAGAGAAGCTTATTTAAACAAGCAGGAAGAGGATAGTACCAATAAAGATGATGACGACACTACTGCTGCTGAAGAAACCAAAGCAACCACCTCCAATCAACAAGAGCATCCCACAGATGAAAATTCAACTTCGAAAACAGACGGAAACTTAAAAGAAACGGAAGACGACGAAGTTATACCTACCGATGAAGATATGGCTGAAATGGAGAAGTTGTTAATGGGTAAAATAATAGCAGCAGCATGGAGAGGTTCTCA
This sequence comes from Ogataea paraovalis, assembly GCA_030565405.1. Classification (NCBI taxonomy): domain Eukaryota; kingdom Fungi; phylum Ascomycota; class Pichiomycetes; order Pichiales; family Pichiaceae; genus Ogataea; species Ogataea paraovalis. Next base: position 22,833 of record JAJMBU010000088.1, read on the forward strand.
TATGGAGATCTCTTCAACGGTGCGTGATGTTGTTGATTCGGTGTTGTACGATTCTTCAATTGATTTGAAAAAAAGAATTGAAAGGGCAGAGGCTTTGATTATAGTTGGGGAAGTTTTTAAGAGTGCTAAAAGATCCAAATGGGAAGCTGAAGAAGCCATGCTGTTTGAGGAATTGGTGGCTGAGGCTACTCAAAAGAAGACCAAATCTTAGATTTAGATTTTTATGTTTCAGGTGGTTGCTTTTATTTTTGTTTAATTATTCCTTTATAATTTATTATTTTTCTTTTTTATTTTCTCTTTGTTGATTAGTCTTTTTCAACTAATTATTTAATGAAATGAGCATCGTATTTCTTCTATGTAGATCTCTTTTACCTTTTACCAACTGATTATTCCCTTTTATCAATGAAAATAATAATAATAATATAAACAAGAACGATAACGTAACATATATATAGACAGATGTAATTCGATTAATCTAAACGGTATAATAAACTTTTCTCAAATCAACAACCTTCTTTCCTCTCTCCAAAGCAATTTCATCCATAGTCTTCTGTTTCATCAAGGCCTCCATCGTACACTTCACAACGTTCATTCTATTTCTCGATTTGTAAACTTTGGCACTCAAATCCTTGATACCTGCACACTGGGCCAACTCAAAGATCATCGGATTGCATCTCAACCCACTACCAGCTGGAGCCGATCTGAGATGCACCACCGAGGAAACATACTTGTTTTCAATGTTACCGTATATGGTTCTATTTTCTAGTCTTGGAATCTTTGTCAAATTCTTCACTGCCTGCCAATGAGCTTTCAAAACAGCAGTAGCTGGTTCTTCTGGATCTTTACCTTCACCAATACCAAGCATACCGTTACGATCACCAGCACAAACCAACGCATAGAAAGAGTTGATCTTACCCTTTGCAGTTTGATTTCTCACCGTTTTCAAGATCAACGTTTTGACAGACAACCGTTGGATGTACCGTGGGTTGAAGCCGGTAGCCAACGACAACCGTTGGGCCAATTCTTTCAATTCGGAAACATTACCGGTGGTATCTTCTTCATTCTCTAAGTTGTGTCCCGGTGGGATATCTTCAGGATTGGGTTGTGTCATACCAAGGTACGATTCTTGTTTCTTTTGTAAGTGGTCATAGTATGGATCAAGTTTAGTCAAGTCGTTCAAGTATGCAGGTGCAAATTGAATAGGATTCAATCTCTTGTTTTTAAAGTGCTCGGACTCGATTGCAGATTCGGCCTTCATGATGGACTCCACTATTTTAGGCTCATAAAATTGTAACAAATATTGCATATGCTGTAATTTTTCAGGTTCCAAAGATAGGTTGGACGATGACGATGATGATGATGATGATGGACTGTTGTTGGTTGATTCTTGTTTATTGAATAATGATGGTGTTGTTGACAGTAGACGTCTACCACCAGCACCTAGGCCAGTGAATCTACGTAGTGTTGCCAAAGACATGATCGCTGGGAACTTCGACGGCAGAGTTAATTGGGTCTAGTATTTATCACAGAAATGACCTTACTGGTGGCACTTTTAAATCTCATGTAAGACTACTTTACTTGCCCAGGTCTCGGTTTTGGTGGTGTTTAATGGTGCGCTGAAAAATTTTGGGTGGAGAGCGACGAGGGCAGTTACCCGGTCGTGTTGGTGGGACAATCGACGCATTCTCAGGGTCGGTCGATCTGTTTTGGTTTATAGTTGTGACGACTACGTATCATGTGTGTATTTATACATATATATATGTCCGTTGGTTGTGAAGATTTGTTATATATATATATATATATATATATCTGTATTGCTTCCTTCATCTTTCCAGTTTGCACTTCAGGGATCCCGATTGCCGCTGTTAGCTGCCACGCTTTGATCATGTCTTCTGATACCTCGAGGCCGTCTTCCGTCAACCACCAATTCAACTTCTCGATGGCTTCGAGCACCCTCGGGACGAAGCAGAAGAACACTCCAAAGATAATCAACCCTAAGATCATCGAAACGCAACTGGGTGAGTCTTTGCAATTTCGTTCCTCCATATTGCCGGACTTGAAGCAATTGGGTCCTCCCGATTTAGTACACGTTACGAGATATAACAAGGAAACTAAAAAAGAGTATGGTGACTACCATTACTGCATAGGTATGAACACTTCATCAATAGTGCAGCCGTTCATGTACATGCAGACGATCCAATTGAATGATGCGAAGCCAGCATCTACAAAACATCCAAACACAACCACATACAGTTCTTATAACTGTTTCTCCCAAGGTGATTTGAGGATAACGTGTCAATTCCCAGGAACAACGCCAACGGTGCAATTTTTTTTAAAATCTACCGACGTGAAAAACAAGAACAAGGGGTTTTATTATGAGGTCACGGATGAGAATTCGGACATCTGGACAGAGACCAACGTTTCCTCTTTGATCAGATCTATCCTATTTTCTGACGATATTGAAAGACAACTACCTGGAATGTGCAAGTACAATCCAGTGTCATCAACGACGGCCGCCAAGGAGGCGATTTGTTCAATTGTATCGATGATTCCAAAGGGTGTCCTTTGTGGGTCTTCAGATTTAGTAGTGCAACCAACGATAATGAACAACCATTTGATCGATGCCTTGTTAAAGTTGGTGTCTATTACGGGCTTTTCGGAGTTGGCCCTGGAAAAAGTGATAGAATTAGAATCAAAGACAAAGGGTTTGAACTGTTCGATTTTAAAAGTGAAACTACTGCTCCTTAGAGGTGATCAAACTAAAGCTGTTCAATTGATGTATGATTCGATCAAATTGCACCCAAGGGATGGTTTGATGTTATTAGAACAAGCTGAATTCTTGATATCACAGAACCGTGCCGATCTAGCTCTAGGTTCTGCTACCAGGGCAGTAGAATGTTTACCTACCGAGTTTTTGTCTTGGAAAACATTAATCAAAGTTCACATCTTGAATAAAGACTACACAAATGCATTATTATCATTGAACTCTTCACCTATGTATAGCAACAAGAAGAAGGACATATTCCGTGCTTTAAAACCAAGATCTTTTTCATTCCCATTACCATTCGAAGGTAAGATAAGTAAAGTTTGGGACGACTGCGATACTTTTGGATGTGTCTGTGGTGTTGGAGAAATCATTGAATTTTCACCTTCAAATCATATAGAATCTGTTAATCCTGTTCATCTTACTGTTTACGAACAGACAAAACTGCAAAGCACTTTCAAGGAGGCGTATGATTTATTGGCCATTATGGTGAGACATCTGGGCTGGACTGATTTACTAAAATTAAGATCAATGGTTTTTGTGATGGAAGACGAATACAACGCTGAGTTTCTACAACATCAGCAACAGCAAGATGATCAACTTGATGCCAGTAAATCAACCAATCAGCTTACTGTTAATGGGAATGATTTCGGTGCAACTAGGGGAAGATCAACGTCAGTGAATTCACGCAATGGGTCCATTCGCTCTTCATCACTTGTTTCGAAGAAATTTAGAACGAAGCGGTTGAGTGAAAGATGGTTGGATTCGTTGTTTTTAATCTTTTATGAAAATTTGAAAAGCGTTCTAATTTGGGAAAATGAGAAGGCCAACACCGATTTCAATTCGATCCAACACATTGCATTAGAATGGGAATTGATCGGTGACGAATGTTTCAAAGTTCATAGGTTTGATAGTGGATTGGTACCATTCAGAACCTGTTTAGACAATCGGTTTTCGATCTTTGCAGCTTACAAGTTGTTGAACTATTTCATTCTGTACCATACAAAGCAAACAGAGTTCATCAAGTTAAATATGATCAAGAACGAATCCAGGCTCGCACACTACAAATTGAGCAACGACTTTATCTTAAAGTTGGTTGGTAAGCTGATCTCGTGGAACTATAGATTCTACGGCGAATTTTCGGTTGTCATTTGTACCGTTTTGAAGATTTTGATAGAGGCAGACGACTCGGATGCTGTGTTGATTAAGAGTAAGCTTGAGATTATCTATCGGGATGAAGAGGATAGGCATGGGATCGTGAGTGTGGTTGATAAGTATATCGACTGGGTAGAGCAATTCCACGACAATTGAACTTTGTGAGAATTGGAAGGTAAAAGTCATATGTAACTTGGAAAAAAGAGTAGAATTTATCAATAGAAATGTACATATATGCATGTATTTTTATCACTATAGCTAGTAGAGAAGACGATCATGTGGCTGTAGAGTTGTGTAATTGCTTATGTCACGGTAAAAAATGAGGGGTGTTGGCTGGCGTGGTGAGAAGAAGTATGCATTCTGAGCCGTTTGTGAAGCTGATGCAGCAGATGCAGCAGATATCTCCACAAATATATATATATATATATATATATATAGTCTGTATATATATGTGTCTACTATAAGCTGCAGAAACGGGCCGGTCAAAGCAGATAGATAGAAAAAGGCCAGTCGACATACGCAATCAAGCAAGCAAATAGAAGCTGCCCATGGAACACACCACAACCACAACCGCGGCGGCGGCGGCGGCTGCCATCCCACCGCGGCGGCCAGCCGGCCACGTCGCGACTGCGACGCTGGCACGCAGGCAAAAACCCGTAAGCGAAAGCGCAAAAAAGAGAAAAAAAAAAACGGGCAACTAACAATAAGAGAAAGCACAGCGTCTTCCACCAAACTTGTCCACATTGGAAGACAAAGGGACCGACCGACAAATAGGCTGCTGGATTGGATCAGGTCAGATCGCTTGTAAAGTACAAATACACAGAATTGGTTCACGACGACGAACTGAAAGATCCCTTTGACAATTCCATCTTTCTGGTTTTTTTTTGTACCTTTCATCTGTGTACTTCCCATCACTTAAAAGACTGCAAAGGTTGTATTGTACAACAACCAACGTCGATCCAGTTGTCTTCATTTCAAGTTATACAGCTTACACGACATCAACTACCCCATTATTACTAGTGTGCCTGTGTATTTCCTTGGTTGGCTTATATCATTCTATCCAAGAAACAAGCAGCTGTTGATACAGATTCCACTGTTTTTCATTAGTCATCTGATCGATTTTACACCGCATAACTCACTCTTTATATAGTTGTTTCGCTTGCTCATATCCAGCAACCAGTTTCATTCATTGCATAGTGTAACCTGTTTCACTGATTGTTGTTGCTTTTTCAGTCATTTTCAATACTATTATTATTTTTTTTTCTTGCTTTCATCTTTAATTCTTCATCTTGGTCCCAATTTTTTGTTTTTTGTATCACCTTGAACTTCTCTTGCATATCTCGACAACTGACAGAACAAGAACTGGAAAAACACAAAACATTTTCTGTACATATCCAAATATAGATCTTTCACATTGACACATCTCTCTTGCTTTTGTTTTAAAAAGACATTTTCCAATTGAAATCTAATAGATTTTTTCAACGAGCAACTTTTAACGTTTTAGACTAGATACCACACCAACGACATACATTATAGATCCTATCATTCAATATGTCAGGTTTTTGGAGATTCACAAGCAATTATGCTTCACGTGTTACAAAGATTTTAGAGAAACCAGACTTTGAGTTGGAAGAATTGCTGGACGAACAAGAAACTATACCTGAGCTGTTAGCATCCAATTCAAAATTGATAGAATATCTACGGTTACCAGAGGTTCTTGAAGCATTGGTGGACTACATTGTGGAAGATGATGACTTCCAAAAGAAGGAAGAATTAGCCTTGCAAGTGCAACAGGATATAAAGGAAAACCAGGACTCAAATGACAATAGCGTTACAGACGTTGAAGCCGTAAATTCAATATCAAAGACATCGTCTGCCGATAGTTCCACCGATTCTGAAACTGATTCTGATTCTGGCTCTGACTCTGGCTCTGGCTCTGATTCTGATTCTGGTTCAGATTCTGAAGTTGATCAGGCTCCACAGGGTTCTGCAGATAAACAGCACCTTGAAGAGAAAGATCACCAGGAAGAAGAAGAAGGAGAAGAGAAGGGAGATCAACAACAAAAGCCGGAAGAAGACGAGCATGAAGGTTCTTATGATGACTACCTTGAAGATGATGATGACGATGATGAATCCTTTGGCTACGATATGAACATGGAAGGAGATGAAAACAAAAATTATGACGAAAATGACGATGAGGATAGAGAAACTCCTGCTGAACAGCATTCAAGAAGGGCACAAGTTGCTGCTGAAATATTATCTGTTGACGTTTGGTCTTTGACGGATGCATTTATGGAGAATGTTGAATTGTTGGAGAAGCTCTGGAGCATATTGGATAAGCCTGCTCCTCTTCCTATCTTTTTGGCCACATACTTTATGAAAATCAACGAGCATTTGTTAGATATGAAGATGGATGAAATGATCATGTTTATACTACAAGAACCCTACATAATTGAAAGATTCATGAGACACATAGACACCCCACCTTTAATGGATTTCTTGCTTAAAGTCATATCGACAGACAAACCTGATTCAAGTACCGGCATCATCGAAGTTTTGAAAGAACAAGGCTTGATCAACGCTTTAATTGCATATCTAGGACCAGAAGTTCCTTCGTCTGTCCAATCTGCTGCAGGTGATTTCTTGAAAGCTTTCATTACGATATCTGCTAATAATGCCGAAAACACCACAATAGGTCCTAACGAGCTAAGTAGGCAGTTGGTTAGCGAGCCCGTTGTTAGAGAACTCGTGAAGATGATGTTACACGGTGGTACCGGATTATCGAACGGTGTTGGTATTGTGATTGAAATAATCAGAAAAAATAATTCCGACTACGATGCTGTTCCAGTTGTCTACATCACAGTTGAGTCTCATCCACCAACTCCAAGGGATCCTATATATTTGGGTACCCTTGTCAAAGTTTTCAGTGAGGCAATGGGTGATTTCACCAAGATGTTGGAAAGAAAAGTTGATAAAGTTTTGGAAACACCTTTTGGTGAAATCGAACCACTAGGTTTCGAAAGATTCAAGATTTGTGAGTTGGTTGCCGAATTAATCCATTGTTCCAACATGGCATTGTTAAACCATGAAAAAGGTGAAGAGATTGTCAGAGAGAGAGACGAAATTCGCGAAGGTTTGATCCAACAACAGAGGCAAATGATGAGAAACACTGAACTGCAATCTAACACCTCTCAAGACGACGAAATCGATATTTCAAGAGATGTCGAGAATTTAAAGTTATCCCCTGATGACGGCGGCCATGATGATTATGACCGTCTGAGTAATAACAATAATACGGATATTAATAATGATGAAAATATAGAACATGACGATGAAGGACCGTTTGAAGAAAGAGAGCTATCTCCAAAACTACCCGAGAGAAGACATACTGATGAACATGCATTTTTCCAAGGCAACTCACAACAATCACAGAATGAAATTGAAGGTATTACTGAAGAGGCTGCTGATGAATTGGAAACAGGTTATGATGAAGATGCAGATTTAACTTTAAATCAGGATGATGTTCATGACACGGAGATATCTATCGATGATACGAGATTGTCGATCGAATCAGACGAGATGGAACAGCTTTTAAGAAGATATCCGGTTGTTGGAGACCAGCTAAAGATAGCACTATATGACAACAATATGATAGTCACCATCCTGAACATGTTTTTCAAGTTCCCTTGGAATAACTTCTTACACAACGTGGTTTTTGATATTGTCCAACAGATACTAAATGCATCAATGGAAATCGGCTACAACAAATACTTGGCAATTGACCTTTTCGGAAGAGGTCAAATCACGAAATTGATCATTGAAGGCCACAACAACTGCATTAAATATGAGAAGGAAACGGGCCTCAGATTAGGTTATATGGGCCATTTGACCCTTATTGCCGAAGAAGTGGTTAAATTTACATCGCTTCACTTGCACACCGCAAAATCTCCGATCATTGAGGGGGCTATAATGCTTCCAGGGTGGACCCATTACGTCAATGAGACTTTAGTGGAGACGAGAAATAAATACAACGCTGTGCTAGGTAATGACGAAGAAGTTGAAGAGGAAGGGGATGAAGAAGAAGAGGATGATGACGAAGAGGATGACCAGGATGGCCACGACGCTTCTTATGACTATCATTCCCAACAGCAGCAGTCGAGATCTATCGATGAAGACGATTTAGGCAACATAGTATCGGATGCCCACGATAACTTACAAGGTGAAGATCAAGATTCGGATTTTGATCAGTTTGCTAGGTATATCACCCAACAGATGACCAAAGACGGTCCTGATAGATCATCAGATGAGGATTCAGAAGACGACGATCCACTACAGCACCAACACGCACAAGATGGAATAGTTGATTCTTCCATTGGCGGACACCCATACCACCAAATGGACGCCGGTGGATTAGAAGATGACGATATTGGTGACCTGGTTCAAGCCGAAGAAGAATATGACGACGATATATATGACGACAACGATGTTGCACCTGGTCACCAGTATCACGGCAGCTACCGTTCTCCTCAACATGGAGGTGATGGTGATGGTGATGGTGATGACGATGACTACGAAGATCCCAACGATGACGGTCAATCATACGTGAAGGAGAATCACCCACTGTATCAAGCAGATGGATCTTTGAACTATAATGCCGTTGGTCCAGGAAATGGATTGAGTGAACTACCGATTAGCGATTCTGATTCGGATGATGAGTTCGATGTTGGTATCAATCATGGGCATAAGTCAATTAGTGATGAAATGACAAATGAACTGGTTAGATCGTCAAGTCAAAACGCATGAATTTTTGTTTCTTGTATATCACGTATCTTAATATCTGCTCCTTTTTTTCTTGTTTTTTGCTTTTTGTCTTTTTATGATTTGCAATTTTTCTTTGATGAATTGATGATGTTTGTTTTTTTCGTTGTTTGTTTTTGAATTTCTATTGCCATGCATCACTTTAGTCTGTTGAACATTTCGACTGATTCTTAACTGTCCAATTTTGGAATCATTTTTATGATTTTCTGATGTTATATGTCTTTGATTTCTATATGTTTTTTTTTCCTTCAAGATTTTCATCTGCTATTTTTTATTACTATTATTATAATTGGTACTACCATTGTTGTTGTTTTGTTTTTCATTTACTATTTCTGCCATATATTCTTTGTCTGCTTTTGCAATACTGACTTTTTCATGTTAGCTAACTAGTTAACTTTTTATGTTCCTAATATTCTTTTCTCTTGTTTTTCTCAAAGTAATTACTACATATACAAATTTAACCGGCTATGTCTTTAATTTTTGTTTTAAAAATCCTGTTCTCACGTTTATTTTGGAATCTAGTGGGGCTGCTTCCAGTCAAAGGCGTAAATTGCAAGCCAGCAAAACAGCCTCGTCCCCAACAAGGTCGTGCAAAATTCAGAAGCTTTTAGTGTTCGTTAAATATACTTGCCGATGTTTTTAGATGGTTTGGGCATTTTAGACTGGTGTTAACTCTTGCAAGAGCTCTTTGAAAACCAATAATTGGTCAATTTGTGGAATACGATGTCAAGTAACTCAGCCACTGGACAACAAGTCAAGGACCCCAAAGCAAAGGAGACTCCTTCATGGATCTTGAACTATAACATCATCTCAGGATCTCTGTGGTCCTTTGTGCTTCTGAACATCATAGCTGTGGCTTCATTTTATTCGTCTTATGAGCTATTCGATCTTACCTCCATCTGGACCATCATCATCCAGTCATTGGCAGTGGTGGAAATCTACAATTCAGCAGTCGGGAACGTGAGATCCCCAGTGATGACTACCGTGATGCAGGTTGCCTCGAGGCTGTTGCTCGTGTTTGGTATTTTCACTGCATTGCCTGATTCCCCAGCCAACGCACATTGGTCCTACATCACGTTGACCATTGCTTGGTCAGTCACAGAGACTATGAGATACTACTATTATGCAGCTAACATCATCACGGAGGGTAATCCACCTAAGGTGATGAAGTGGTTTAGATACAACTCGTTCTTGGTGCTGTACCCAATGGGGATCTCTTCAGAATGTTTCATGGTGTACTTGTCTTTACAAGAGGCCGAATTGGTTTATGGTGCATGGTACAAATGGTTCTTGATTGCTTGCTTGTTTACGTATATCCCTGGATCTTACACTTTGTACACGTACATGTTGAAACAAAGAAGCAAGGTTATGAAGCAATTGAAGGCTGATAAGGATGCCAAGAAAACTAAATGAATGGCGTCGTTGAAAACGGCATTTTGACTTTGCATGCATTGCGATAAAGGCTATAAAGTAAGTTAAAGATCATCCTATGATATATATATTTGTGTGATTTAAGATTACTTAGTAGTGGAGTGCTGCACTACTTTTAGTAAGTTAATATAAGAATAAAATCAATAAAAATTAATCCACTCTCTAAAATTTAGCATTATCACATGAAACTAGATGCATGTTGTATAACTGTAGGCGTGTTACCCTGGAGTTTCTAAAATAAAAGGGTATCATATTAAATAGTACACGTAAAAAAGATTTGTTATAAAGAATGTTCCGATAGTTGTCAAGTTTTAGTCTTTTTCATCATCTCTGCTTTCCGCTCCTCCTGCCTATCATCGAATCTCATCTTTTTGGCCAACTCTGAATCTTCAAACTTAAAGTTAGGGTTAGGTTTACAGAACTCATCCTCCAGCAATTCAGCTGCAGTTGGCCTCTTTTCTGGATCAATTTCAAAGCATCTGTCTAGCAAATTGGAACCTTCTGAACTCATCAAACGTCTAGTTTCTTCAGGAATTGGCGGAGCAGATTTGGTTCCTAATTTGAAAATCGCACCAGCAATAGCAAAATCATGCCAAGGTCTCTTGCCCGCATACATCTCCAAAACCACGCATCCTAATGACCAGATATCAACTTTTGCACTGTACCCTTTATACGCGGTGTTATCAATAATCTCGGGAGCCATCCAAAAGATCGTTCCTTGGAAAGACATTGCAGACTCATTGGAATATATGTCCTTTGCCTTCTTACTGATACCAAAATCTGAAATCTTACAAACACCATCATTCGCGAGTAACAAATTATCGGCTTTCAAATCTCTGTGTAAAATACCTTGAGAATGGATGTAACTTAAACCTTGCAAAACCTGCTCCGTCAAAAAAGTGATTAGGTCTTCTGTGAATTGACCATAGGTCCGAATTAGGTGACCAATAGACCCACCGGAAACATATTCTAAAAAGAGACTGTATGTGTTATCCTTCTTTTCAAATCCCAAGTACTGAACAATGTTGACGTGATCCAGATCTTTCAAGGAATCAACCTCAGCCCTGAAAGTATCAACAATCTCTTTGGTCTCTCTGTTATTTGCAAACTTGGACGAAATCGTAGTTTGCTTGACAGCAATCATTTCTCCTGTAGTGACGTTTAACGCAAGATAAACTCTACCAAAGGTTCCAATACCAATAAGCTCACCCTTAACCCAAGCAAATTCTTTATATTGACCAGTTGGATTTCTTAACTTATTAACGTATTGAGACCTGTTACCTGCAACCACTTCGACAACCTTCTGACCCCACATCTTTGTGCTTTTTCTTCTGAGCAAACTTCCCGATGTACTGGAACACTTTTGTTGCTTTTCAGCTGCCTTTTTGGCTTCTTGTGCCACAATTCTAATACTCTTCATTCTATGTATCTTACCAGACGATGATGATTCGGGTAATGTCAACCTGTTGGATGATGATTTGGGTTTCTTGGAAATTTTAGATGCTATATGTGCATTAGGCTGTCTCTCCTCTGCTATAGGTGATACTGGAGGTGATACAACTTCATCTATGATCAATTTATCCAAATCGGTGTTAGGGAAATAAATTTCCAAATTATCATACAAAACAGCAGCAGGTGGTCTGATATCAAGCAGTGAATCGTTTGATGAAGAAGTCAGCACAGTACCAGAACCAGCGGAATTGTCTCCATCACCATCTGCCATCGTGGTATCATTGCTTAGTAAACTATTAGCCGTTTTCTTCAATTCAGAAAATGTACTTTCCGCAGATTTTGTAGGTGCCTTGGCAAACAATCCATCGTCAGAATCTTCAGAACCTGAATTGTCGGTACTATCCTCCAAAGTAGGTGCATCAGCAAAACTGATCACATTTTCTTTAAACGGATCAAAGGCGACACCTGGTCTTTTCGCACTACCCTTACGTTTGATTGTACTTTTTCTAGTTATTGTGGCAAGTCTCTTGAGAGAGCCATCTTTAGCCAAATGGTTTGGTAATGGAGGTGGAGGTTTTCTAGTACCCTTTGAAGTAGGGGAGATGGCCTTCTTTGTATCCGGTGTCGTTGGCGGAACTGCAAGGCTGTTGGAAAGTGTTGTTACCGTTGCAGCAGGAGTCGTAGGTGCTGTCGTGGTAGGCGCAGGTGGTGCAGTTCTGTGGGCTACAATTGAATCTTGTCTGTTAAATGGTGATTCCCTGCGCTTATCAAAGTCGATTTCACGCATCTCTGGACGAATCACTCTGAACGAGTTGTTTGAAGAATTGGAGTTCAGGGTAGAATATGTAGCGATTCCGGTATCAGGTATAGAAGAAGTCGTTATCGATCTAGCTCTCATGTTGGATGAATTTGTGGACCTCTTCCTATCTAGCTGGTATTTTTCATTGAGTGATGTTGGCACCTCCTGACTATAGTTTTCCTTGAAGTTCAAATAATCAATTTGCTCATCTTTTTTACCATTATTGGAAGTTTGATTGATCAAGTAAAGTGGGGTAGGCACAAACTTATCTAATGAAGCATCTGACGTTACTGAATCTGAATACGATGATGATGCAGTCAATGATAGATCATGTGGATCTAGTCTGTTTTTTCTCTGAAGTTGGTTATAATTATTTAAGCTGGTGTTACTTGTTTGAGCCTCTTTAGACCCAACTGGGGATTTCTGATAAGCCATCACCTTTAAAACACCGCCCAGAAACTTAGATTTAGCTAAGCCGTTGAAAGTCATTTCATCCAAAACTTCACCTGGGTCACAACCAAAATCTGTTAATTGAAACTGTGTTTCAGTATCACAATCTAGTTGCAAGGATTGTATAAACACATCTCTGAATTCTGAGTCACTTGAACAATATCCAATGTTCACCGGTATAAAGTTGAAGTTATCTGACGTCACTAATATGTAAACATCAGCATTCAATGTTTTAGAGATAGGGCGGAACCTTTTGTCTAGCGTGAAATTTAATGGTCTCGCCTCCTGGTATTCCAATAGCTCAGCTGATGGTCTTCCGCTGAATGGCTTCTTGGTTTCTTTGGGGCTCGAAGTGTTAGCCCCAATTGTTTCAGGGGTTAAAGTCGCCACTGATGCCATAGAAGATATAGACGACTTGTTGTTCGAGTGCAGAGTTGATTTGGTAACAACTGGAATTGTAACACCGGCTGGAGAGGGTTTCTTACCGACTGGGCCTAATTTTTCAAACTTTGGTGGAGCTGGTCTTGTGGACTTGGAAGAGGTTGAATTTTTCTTTTTCGATTCGGAAAAACTAAGGGTGCTTGTATTGTTGTTAGCTAGAGCACAATAAGAATCATCAACTGATTTCTTCTTCTTTTCGTAATGGTCCCCTAAAAACGTACTCAATCTCTTTTTCTCATCATATGGAGTCTTCTTTTGCTTCTTACTTTCAGTTGTAGAGAAAACGGATGACAGTGATGATGGAGATACAGGTGAGTCACTGTTGCGTGCTTGTCTGGTGTTCATATGCGTATAATCGGCTTGAATCTTCGAAGATTTGCCAAAAAATTTGTTGAAAATACCTTTTGGTGTTGTTGCATCGCCAATTGACCCTCTGGATCCTGTTCTCTCGTGATGCTTTCTGAAAGTTGAGGAATCGGTAGCTGGTGAAGATTGCGATGTAGGGGTTGTTTGTGGAGAGAAATTGGTTTTGTTATTTTCATATGTGTAATTGACCATGTTAACAAATAATGACGATTCGGAAGAGTTGGACTTTTCGTGTTGTCTTCTGAAAAGCTTGTTACCTACTGAAGAGGAAGATTGAGCATAGCTTGACCTTTCAATTGTAGAGACTGGGCGTGGTTTGTTGCTGAAGTTTCTTGTCAATTCATCTGCTGATCTTTTGGCCAGTACCTGGGTATCTTTAGTAGGCTCCTCAGTTACCCCCACCGCTGGTGCTGAGACAACAGGAACTAATTTCTCACTGATCAAGTGTTGCTGCTCTTCGCTTTCCTGTGATGTAATTGGTGGGTATGTCAGCGGAGGAAGCTGTGGTAGTGGTGGGTGAACAATTTGTGATAGTGGTTTCCTTTCAGGCGATATGTTCTCGATATCGAGTTTCTCCGACATAGCATCATGGAAAATGCTATTATCATCTATAGGTGTACGGTAGTCGTATGAATTTCCAATAGAGTTAGTCGATGCATTCTGATCCACTGTACTTCTACCAATTGATGAAGAGAACCCATCTTCCGCTGTTTTTTGAATTGAGTCAAATGAAGACTCGGAGATTAAAGAGATTGGTGAATTTTCGATAAGCTTGTCATCCTCGTTATTACTGGATAAAGAACTTGTCTTCCCAAGTGTTCGGCGTAACTGTTGGATAAACCTTCTGGGAGTAGATAGTGTATCGTCAGTAACAAGAAAGGGTACATATTTGTTCAATTCTTCATAAGCTTGCAACTTCATAAATCTTTCATGAGTTAGGTTCTCATTGGTGAACAGCGAAACCCACGATTCATTAAAACTGTTAGTAGTCAACCAATCAGTGACATGTTCCAATGTCCATTGTTCTGGATCTGTTGCAGCCCAAGATATCGAAGACGAGTTTGAATGGAAACCCCTGGATATTCGCCGTGTTGTCACTAATTCTCTGTTCGGCTTCATCGACGAATTAGCTGATTTACCTGCTTGGCGTTCTGCATTGGTGAAATTACTTAAAGGGTTGATCTGAACTCCAGGTTCATGATCTTGAATGTCCGGTAAAATCTCGGGCAGCGATAAAGTGGAACCAACGCCTTGATTGGAAGAAAGTGGTAACGATGGTTTTATACTGAGGTTTGATCTGTCCATGAGGTTAGTAACAGAGGATGGATCAGCTTGGACCCCTTGAACCGTCACTATGGATGAATTTTTGACCGCTGCTCCTGCAGAAGAATTTTCAAAGGAGAATTCTTGTCCCTGGGACGACGAAGGTGGTTGAATAGTATCTGTAGTACTGTAGTTGGAATTGAAAGTGTTGTCTCTGTAATCTAATTGGAACGATTGATCCTGTTCCGGCATATTCAATATAGATGAGAACTTTCTTGACACTTGATCATATAGAGGAGATGCTCCTGGGTGAACAGCTCTGGGCACAACAGGTAACTCCAACTTGTTAGAAGAGTCAATTGAATTCTCTTTGGTTGACAAGGAATGATCTAATTTACTACCATTTTCCTGTTTAATCTGAAAATCAGATTTCCCTTTGCTTAGCATTATCGGGATTGATGCCACGTCAGAAGGCACTGATGATTCCAACGATGTATCCACTGTCAGTTTCTGTTTGTTTGACTCTCTGGAAGACACACTATTTTGGGTCTTTTCTGTTTTTGAGGTTGATGGTGCTTTGGATGTTGGCACCGTTGCCTTGCGTGCCTGACTAGCATGTGGAGGATCTTTTCGTGAGCTTCTACTTTTTTTGGAATAGGGGGATTGCCTTATATTGGGTATGGCCGATGAATAAGGTGAATCGTTGGATAGCTTGATTCTGGAATTCAATGCACTCTTGTTTGTTATCTCGGTTGGAATTTGATCGTAAAGGAACTTTGGCAGTTGATCTTTTGCCTCTTTCTTCTTCTTGGGTTCATCACTCCTCAAAAACATCGCTGAAATCTCTACCGGAGAAGTATATACAAGTTGATTCCCCCTGATAATTTCCGATTACTTGGGTACAAACGTACTGCCCCCCCCCCCATCTTGAAGGCCTTTTTAGTGTATCTTTTTTTAGAATCGTCGCGTCGAATTTTCAAGCAAATCGTGGACGATGATTTCCAGGTACGAGCACAAGACTACAATTAATATATGTAAACCAGCAACTCTATGTTAGTTAATGATATATATATATATACATGGGATATTCAATATTATATAGTGAATGGTGTGCGTGAAACCCTTTAGCAATTTACTTCGACGCTTGTTGATAAAACTAGATAAAAGAAAGGCTACAAGGCCGTATAATAATAAATACAGTAAACAAAACTGCAAAACTCCCCTAAACCTTCAACTTCAATTCGGTAATTCTCAAAACTGTTAAATCGTGTTTAACTTGCACGTGCCTCGTGTGTCTATTTCTTCTTTTCGTAATTTCTTTCACATACATTGGCTTCTTGGTCTTCTCCAACACAACACCTTTCACAGATAACAAAGAAGGATCTATACCTTGATCCAAATGATATGTGTAATTCTTCGAACCGATAGTAGAAACATTAGTGAAAGTCAAAATGTCTCCTATATCTCCATGCTTCATTCTGAAAGGTAGGGTGACTTCATCTCCCTCAGTGACCAAGTAAGGTCTGTCGTGGATTTTGATAGTTGCATATATTTTTTTCTCAAATTTTAGTGGTGTCAGATCAGGAAAGTTATTAGATATCGGCTGGTTTGATGCAAGATCTGAAGGAGGTGTCACGGTGGCTGTCTGTGATTTTTCTTGCTGCTGCTGTTGAAGTTTTGTGGTCAACGAGGAGAATGAGCGGGAAGCCAATGGGATCGCCGTTGCAAATCTCGTAGGACTTCTTTGTATTATGGATAAACGGAACATGTTAAGAGCGGATCTAGGGTACATCATGATAATTCCAGTGAATGATAATAGTAATTTGATACGAAGTGATAACTTTTCCACCCCAACCTCCTAAAATCACTCAATCTTCAGCTTCAACTCGCCCAAAATGCCCTCAAATTTTTCAGCATGTAAAAGGTCGTGTTAATTTTCAAATTTGAAGAAAGGCTTTTTGGAAGATTGGTTATTGATTATGTAATTGAGGTGCTACGTCTCTTCTTTTTTGTAGCAGTTTACGATGTTTCCAGTGATTATTCCAGCCCTTAATGCTGTATCTGCTTAGCAGAAGAATAGATGATTATAAAATTTTAAACACATTAATCAAACTCTATATAAACCCTATACAAGCAAGTCGAATGCAAACCACTATACCAAAATAGCCATAAAAAAAACAAACCTGCCAATGATACGATTAATAATCTTAGCCCGTTTTCGCTTTTGTTTCTCATCTTTTAAGTTTTACAATTTATAAATAGCAACCTTCCCTGAAACCTTCATAGCTTCGTTAAACATCTCACTGTATCCGTAGTACGGCATCCCAACAGCCAAATAATTATCCCCATTAAAAGTAAATACCTCCATAGACTTCCCAAATCCAGTATACCCAACACCGTAGGGACCAGAAACCAAAAGTTTGCCATGTTTGTGTGACTCTGTTTCAGCAGAACCATCTTCCAACTCAACATCAAAACCCCGATCCAGAATCAAATATTTATCGATGATTGAATGAACATCCAACTCCCATATAGCACCCATACCCTCCGCAAACCCATCTGACGAAATCAAAGCCTTCTTACCAGGTTCATCCAAATCATAAGAGATAGCATTAGATCCAAAATACGAATGTTTGTTATTAATTCTCAGTTTTGGTGTAATTCTAGAGACAAGGCTTGGCTTTCCATTTTGAATTATGTAAAGGTATACTGCACCGCAGAGAACACAAACACCAGAGGTCTCAGCACTTGCTGATACCAACGCCCATTCAACTGACCCGTTGTATGTTCCAGTTAAAATGAAATTAAAAGCAAATAGATGCGAATCATAGGATACAACACGAGAATTGTCTTCGTCTAAAACAGAAGCGGTAATGTTTGTGCCTGATTCTGTAGGTAAGATCTTATCCATAAAAACTCCACTTTTGCTGAACATCAGTATCGCACCTAAGGAATTAGTACCTATCAACGTATAATTTTTAGTAAACCCAACAGTGGTAGCAAACTGTTCATAAGCATTTGGTTGAGTCATTGAAATTGGAATCTGATACTCAACAATGCTTAGCTTCTTACTATCCAAGTGAATGGCGCCTCCATCTAAAAATGTAACGAGTTTTGAACTCAAACTGTCTTCAACTAAACTTGCAAATAGGTAACCGCTCAAAACACTTGCAGAGCCCCTCTGATAATATCCATCAACATCAGTATAACATGAACCAACAACCAAATCATCAAATCCATCACCATTGATATCATTTGCTTCTAAAATCATTCCCATCTGCTTTACTCCTTTAGACCCAGTAACAGAGGTTGCATCGGCGTTTGCAATGACTGCAACAAGCTGATTGGTATCGGATGCAAAAACTTTTATGCTGGATGAGCCGGGTTCTGAAACGACCAAAAAATTGTAATTCTTGATCTTCCAATTGATCATAGAATGGCCGAATCTAGATGGGAATTGAAGATTATTAAAATTGTTAATATTTAGTTCACCCTGTGATGGATTCAATTTTAGAGCATCGACCTGATTTCTATTTCCCAAGGTTTGAAAAATATCAGCAATAGGCATCACGTATACAGATCCTGACAAATCTTCAAACTTGGCTCCAATTGCAATAGAAAGTCTGCCGTTAATGTAGTTGCCTACTTTTAAACTTGAACCAAACTGTGAATTGGCCACAAAGTTCGATAAATAAACAGAAGAAGAAAAATCCAGTTCAGTAACTTGATCCACCATTATTTTTGACTTCTTCGTTTCAATTCCTAGTCTGTATCGAACTGGATCTGGTAATGCCTCTAGCGGTGATTCCAACTCTTCTTCCTGAAAAGAATTGATTCTATGTTTCACAAAAGTGCTGCAAAGTTCCCAAGGATCAGTAGCATTTGTTAGATCCTCTATAAACCAGCGATTCAAACCTTCCATACAGACTCTGGCAGAATTGATAATTTCATTGATGCCTCCATAGTAATAATCATCAATGGTTTCCCTTAACAAGGGGGACTTAATTAAATAATACAACGACGATTTTTCATCCGTCGATTCGATCGCTGCCACTTCGCTTTGTAAACCGAGATATCCTCTGAACATGCATAAATTCAACTCTGATTCGCTTATATTGTACCCCATTTCTTGATAAACATTCAAAATATCATTTTCAGGAACTTCCCAATTTCCAGAATAAAACTTCAACAGAGATGCTAATTTTAGTCTATTCAAATTGCCAAACTGCTTAGTCAATACCAAAAAATCGCCTCCCATATCTAAGAAGCTGTGTGCTTTAGAGTAGTTCCCAGCAAATTCAACCTGGCTCAATTGCTCCAATAGGCCTTGTTTATGGTACAAGTTGTGCCAACTTACGTCAGCAACCTGGTGGGTGAACATACCATAGATGAAGGCTTTCAACCTCGGATTTCGATCTGGATTTCCCAGCTTGTAGTGCTCAACAGCCTTCAACAGAAATGGTGGCCAGTGGGCCTCTTCTGCCGCTATTGACTTATCGAAGCAACCGTAGAATGCATCTGGATGGAATGCCCCAGCAAAGTACTCACTTGTGAACCCTTTGACATCATCGGGCAAGTATGGATGGATCCGGGCAGCTATTGATAGATGCGTTGATACACCACAACCTTGAATGCACCCAATCAGTACTGTTAACAACAAGGCTGTCGAGAAGAAACAGGGCATTTAAAATGGGTCCAAGGGGAAAGCCAAAGTACAAAATGAGTTTAGAGTCAAGGGAAGGCAAGAGAAGAGTGGCGAGGAATTGAAGCAATCAGTGCCGTTTGGATAGAAGACTATCAAGCAGCAGCGTTGCAACAATCAACAAATGGCTACTCTTGTCAACAATTGACAACAATTCAACAACAATTCGAAACAAAATTAAGAGACAAAATAGACTAAATCGAATCGAAATCCATGCTCTGGAAACTGTGGCTGTGCATTATATGTGATGATCCGCCACCCCTTCCCACTTTTGATTAGGTAATATGTAGCGTACTCGCAAACTCCGAGAGCCTCACAAACAAACAAAGAATCAAACAAGCAAGCAAAGGTGGATGGGTTTTAGTGATGACTGGATCGATGGATTGACAGGTGGTTCTTTTTCTGTGATGATAATCGCAATTGAGATTGGAGTTGCCAATATTTTTCATCCATTGATCAGGCTTTTTGTTATTGAAAGGATTGGTTGAATATTCGACAATCCTGTTTTTTTTTTTTTTTTCAAGATAGAGAGATGCTGACGACATTACCAAGCTGGATAATAGCAACCTCAGGTGTAACAAGCTTGGTATCGACCTTGGCTGGTGCACTATCCATCTACTTGCAACTCAGCAACTATAGAAAACCCTTTGAACAGAGGTTGATAGTACGAATCTTGTTGATTGTGCCCACGTTTTCGATAACTTGCTATATCTCGTTAGTGAACTACAAAGTTGGAGAATTTATCGAGCCCATCAGAGAAATATACGAAGCGTTTGTGATCTACACTTTCTACAAGTTGTTAGTACTGATGCTTGGTGGAGAGCGAACCATTATTCAAAGTTGTATAGATCGGCCTCCCACTTACCATCCATTTCCAACAAGCTTGATTTTGGGCCCCATCAACATATCGAACCCTTCGGATTTCTTGATGATTAAAAGATGCATATTGCAATACGTTTGGATGAAACCCTTGTTGTACCTGGCGATTATTGTGTCTTCAATTTTTGGTTACTATGATGTCAACAACGTCAGTTGGACCAGCATCTATGTTTGGATTGGAATACTTTACAACGTGACGGTGACCATTTCTCTATACAACCTTGCCATGTTTTGGAAGTGTTTATATCAAGATTTGAAGAAATTCAATCCCTGGGGGAAATTCTTATGCGTTAAATTGATCATTTTTGCATCATATTGGCAAGGTTTGGCGGTGGGAACCTTGGAATGGATGGGGTTGTTCCATGACAGCGAAGACCAACCTGGAACCAACCTGGGATTACAGATACAGAACGCTCTCTTGTGTGTTGAGATGATCTTCTTTGCAATGCTACATTGGACATCTTTCCCTTATACAGATTTCACTCCCGATAAGATTCCTGATTCTGGGAAATTCAAGACTTGGACAGCTTTCAAAGATTGGTTGTACATTGGAGATTTGATCTACGATTTGAAGATGACTACATTGTATGGAGACATGTACAATTTCCGGAACTTTGATTCTATCAATGACAACCGAATATATTCAAAATCGTCAACTTTCAATCAGAAGATTTACAATGGGATGAGATATTCTTCAGATGGGAAAAAATATTGGTTGCCGGATCCGAACATTGAAAGGGTGAGTCACAACAGAATAAACTCGTCGAGTTCAGCGTCTTCTACCAAATCAATCCACCATCAAAACTTTGCATCATCATCAAAAGTTATTGATTCCACAACACCTTTGCTATCGGGCGCGCAATTGAAGCCAACTTACATTGACAATTTAATCGACAACTGCACTATCGTAGGAAACTCCAATTTTGAAACAAGTTCAAACATCAGTGGTATAACTAGCGATACGAGTATATCTGGTATTAGCACTGACATGTTTGACGAACCAGAATTGGCATCCGATAACAGTAATGAGGATTACTTAAAGGATGAAAAACTGTACAAGTACGTGAAGAAGCATTACATTACAGAAGAGAAACTGAATTATCCAATCCAGTACGACTACCGATCGATTATCTATTCGAAAAGAATAACTGATATGAGGAAGCAGCTAGATGAGCAGAGAGGGGCAGGATCAAATAGAACTAATGAAACAACGAAGAGGAAGCCGAAAAAATCCAAAGTTGCTGGAGATCAACAAAGAAGAGTGAAGACAACACGAAAAAAGAAGGATGGTAAAGGTGCGACTCCAATTAGAGATATTGGTACCATTCCCGAATACTATGAAAATCGATGAATTGCAATTGTTTATTTATATTAATCATATATTGTTTAATACGTACATATAATATTCTTTCAAGAGTAATAATTTAGAACTACATGGAAAAAAAGAGAAACCGAAACGCAATGCTGTACCCATACACTCAGAGCAAGCAAGATTAACTAGCACGGGTATGCTCTGTAATCTAGAACAAAAAAAGTTGATCGTCAAAATTCCGACGCAAGTTAGCTCAACTTCAACTGTTTCCTTGTTATTACTAAGTTGAAGATATCTTTTCGAGAGTAAATCATTATAATTACGGAGTTGAATCAAGGGAAAATGGGACAGTGTATTGATCTGTTTAAGGAATAAACCTATGTTAATACTATATAGAAGTAGCTCCCAAAAACTAGATAAAGAACAAGAAAAGAAGCAAATGAACAGGGATTAAATAACAAAAAGGGATTATAGCCTGTACTTTTGAATCATGTGGCCTCAATTCCCTTGTTATATAAAGAGAAACAGTTAACTGAACAAATGAAAGGAATAGAGAATTAGGTCATTGAAATATGAATTGCTTATTAAGCGGACCAACCCTGGATATTCACGAAACCTTGCTCTTCCTCTTCCTCCAACAGCTCTGCGAACCACTTGAAGTTGCGAAGAGTCTACAATCAATCTTTGGAAAATCTCCACATTGAAAATGTCGTCATCATCTATATATATCCTTTGCATGACGAGAACTGCCGTGACGGCACGAGACACAACGAGATGTAATGATAGGATTACTTGGAACTAGCAAATCATCAGGGAATTAAAATTCTCCAGTTACTGACGTGGTAATGAGAGGAAAGATATTTCAACTAGAAAGCAGTTTTCTTTCCGAATTGAAATTCACCAAGTGGGAATAACAATCAATCCTCATGAGGCAACGATCTCCTTTATATACATACTATGGTTCTAAATAGTGCAAATATATATACATAAGTGATGTAGAAAGAATAGGGAGCAACTAAACAGTAGCACGATGCTTTAATTTTGATAGTTTCTTATGACAGCAAGCTTACTTCCAAGTAACAACAGTCCAGAAGCAACCAGGCAATTGTAGTTAGCCAGGTAGTGATATATACTAATCGAACCTGACCCTAATCTGCGTTGTATAGAAGATGCAATAAATGAGATGGATGGATAAATGGAAATTGATAGATAAGCGCAAAAAAAGCAGTGGCTGACTAAGCTGTTAATTGATAGAATGGATATCGGATTGCGTCATCGCAACGTGCTTCTCTCCTTCTCTTTCTCTAAGGCCCAGCACGTTGTCCCGCTGTGGATGATTAACAGGTATTCATGTGACACTGTGGAACAGCATATGTATTAATACATAGATGGGTGGATATATATATATACATATATATATATGTATATATATATGTATATATATGACATCATACACACAAAGACCTGTCAAACCCGCACCAGCCACACGCCCACACGCCCACACAAAGCAAAAAGACAAATCGCCGGATCGCCAAAGAGAGAAAAGAGAGAGAAAAAAAAGCGTGGCGGAGCAAATCAGATTCAGAGGGCGTCCGAAACGAAATCAATTGTGGGGAAACCAAATTGTGTGTGGTGAGTCTTCTTCTTTGTCTGGGCTGCTTTTTTTTTTTTTGTCTCCTTTCGTATACCCATTTTGCTTCTTCTTCTTCTTCTTCTTCTTCTTCTTCTTCTACTTCTTTTGCCTCTTTGGTCTCTTTTCCATATCTCCATATCCCCCTCAACAAATGGATCCCCACCGCCGTCACTCTTCGTCCTACCTGTCACCTTCGGCTGCTGCAACAACCACTCCAACCCAGTTGAACAAACCAATAACGGCCAACAAGCACACCCTACCAAACAGATCTCCAAGCATATCCGAACCTCAACTATACCAGGATGTCTCTTTGATTGGAACCTCGCCCTCCTCCTTACCCACTTTGTTCCCGATTCAATCACCAGGCCACCCTTTGAGTCCAAAATCATCTCACATTCCGCTTGTAACTAAGCACGATCACCAACCGCATTCTTCAGTGTCCTCAACTGCTTCGTCATCTATATCGAGACGGTCTTCCATTGGTGCAGTCCCCGGCGCAGGTTCGCTGAGTCCTGAAAACCTTATCGATGTGATGGAAAAGGAACAGGAAGGTATAGTGCTCAAGTTGATGAAAGAGATCCAGCTTTTGAAAGAGGAAAATAAACAGTTGAAACAACAGCTGTCCAAATACGTTTCAAACCCTTCTTTTTCGTCAACTTCTTCCTCGTCTGCATCAGTCAGTTCTTCATTGAGCAAGGCATCAAATAGCAGAAGATCCACTATTTGTAGCACAACAGCAAGCTCAAAAAGACTCCCGAGTATCTCTATCCCCCCTGCACCTTCCTCTTTAACCAATGCCGATTCCTCATCTAGTTCAAATCATCAAGTACAATTGCAGTATCCAGCGGATACAAACGATTTCAGAACAGTAAAAAATAGAAGAAAAAGTGCTAATGTATTAGGGTTTAGCAATTACTCCTTTTCCACTACTGACAAAAACGACGCTTTTACAAACAACAAGATGCTAGATAGCATATCACCTCTATCAATTCATAACGATGATAATGATGATCACAGGATCAAGCAAGTTCCTAAGCATGACGACGTTCCAATGCCAGCAGCTACCCAATAAACAGCAACTATATATGTATTTATAGTACGTCATAGTTAAATAAATTAATTTTTTAATATATATATATAATTTACATAAGCCCCCAAATCCTGTTGTTCTGTGCACGACCTCTCACCAAATTGGGCCATTTTTCTCCCTCATTTTATCGCAGTGTGCGGTGCCTTTAATTTGCCTTATTTCTTAACCCTATTTTACTATCACCAGAAAAGGAGAGAGTGTGTGTTTATGCTAATACAGATCTTGGGCGTCTTCTTTTCTGCGATTACTTATACTAGCTTGCGAAATAAAAGAGAATAAATAAGCAAGTAAAAAAGGAAAAAAATAAGCTCACTTTATTTCAGAGAAAAGCTGCATTAATTGTTTTAACTTTTCTTTTGATTAACCTTCCATTGGTGCTTTCTCTGTTTTCTTTCTCTTTTTTTTTTTTTGTTTGTCTCTCATTTCAAAAACAGTACTTACAAATGCAGTGGAAATGGCTTTCACTACCGCTGCTCTTCAAGCTAGCAACATCGGCTCCTATCGTGGTTCAGAATGGTTCTACGGCGATGAGCATTGACCCACCCAGTTCTAACGCCGAGCAGGCAGTTGTTTCGTTTGTCGAAATACCAAGCTTCAACGTCTCGATTCTTGCCACAACACCGTTCCCTAGTTGGTTGACCCAATTTACAGGACTAACACAGTGGCCTGGTCCTGAGCCGCCTTACATTCCGATGGATTTTATAGACTTCAGCAAGGTTCCAAACTATCCAGTGAGGCAAGTTGGCGTGTGTCCCGAGGACAGGCAATCCTGCTCCTTTGAATGCTACAAATGCATTGGATTCGATGATGCCTACACTTGTCCTAAGCTATCCCAATCGTTTGACGATGGTCCATCGCCGTCTACTCCAAAACTACTCAAGAAATTGAAACAAAAGACAACGTTTTTCACCCTGGGTATCAACGTGGTGAGGTACCCTGAAATATACCAAAAGATCAAAGCATCGGGCCATCTACTGGGTTCCCATACTTGGTCCCACAAATTTTTACCATCTTTGTCGAACGAGGATATCGTTGCACAACTCCAGTGGGCAAACTGGGCAATGAACGCTACGGGAAACCACTTGCCCAAATGGTACAGGCCGCCATATGGAGGCATAGATGATCGGGTGCGTTCCATTGCGAGACAGTTTGGTTTGCAGGCGGTGTTATGGGACCACGATACCTTCGATTGGAAGATGGAAACCATCCCACCTGGTAGAACAGCATCGGATATTTTGAAGGATGTTCAAATGTGGAAGAATGCGCCTGGTGGCGGTGGTGGGTTACTGCTAGAACACGACGCATATCCTTCTACTGTGGATGTTGGAATTGAGGTTGGTAAGATGATTGGGAGGGATCAGATGACAGTAGCAAAGTGTGTTGATAGTATTGATTATATCAAGGTTTTTTAAGCAGATGCCTTACTTCTCTTTAAAGTGCAATGTTTGCATCGTTTTTTATAAAAGTTACTAAACTATACTTATTTATTTTTATCATTTAGTATCTAGTATTCAATAACAATTGCTATATTAAAATAAAACTAAATGTAGTTCAATGAATAAAAAAAAAAGGAAACAGAGAGGCGAAAAAAAAAAAGACAAGAGGAGATGGTATATCCGATACACGTGTTTTTTTATTGACTAATGTGTATCTATATATAAAAAACATAGGGCTAAAACTAACAACAAATCTATCTATCCTTTAATTCACTTTGCCAAGTTAAGTTGAATCTACCCTCAGGCACAACATAGCTTCCTAACTTTTCAATCACTTCTTCGGGAGTGTTGGCAATGGCAATAATACCACCATTTCCCTTAGAGATAAATCCATGTTCAATGGCATTATTCAAAAATAAAATAAAACTATCATAGAACCCATCAACGTTGAACAACACAATCGGTCTTTTGTGGATACCCAATTGAGACCATGTGGTGATCTCCATGATCTCTTCCAACGTACCAAACCCACCAGGCATGGCCACAAACCCACCGTTGGCCTCTAACGCCATCATCTTCTTTCTCGTATGCATATCTGAAACAATCGTCGTTTTACCGTAGCTGGTATCGTCCAATGGGGTGGAACCTCTATGGTTCTCAACGTCCCTTTGGATCTCCTGGTTCATTGCTTCAATTTGATCTGGTTCGACCCTCTCCTTTGAAACCAAGGCTTCTGGAATGACACCGTGTACTTTACCACCATTGGAAAAGACAGATTTGGCAATTAGACCCATTAAACCAGTTGTTCCTCCCCCGTAAACCAGATTGTAGTTGTTGGCTGCTAGAAGTTCGCCTAGCTTAGTAGCTCCATCGGAGAACGACTGCTTTGTTCCAAACGAGGAACCACAAAAGAC
Source organism: Ogataea paraovalis (assembly GCA_030565405.1). NCBI lineage: Eukaryota > Fungi > Ascomycota > Pichiomycetes > Pichiales > Pichiaceae > Ogataea > Ogataea paraovalis. The sequence goes on from JAJMBU010000088.1 coordinate 49,738, forward strand.
ACAGACTGTTTTAGTCGATTCAGGCATTGTCATATCGTGTGGTTAATTGAATATTCTTGTAGAAGGAGAGTATGTTTTTAGTTGGATGTATATATATATATATAAATAAATAAATATAACTAAGTTTAAATTCATATACAAGCTAATAAGACTAATATATATATATATATATATATGTTCAATCTGTGAGAGGGACTGGACGGATATGGAATCCGGACAGCCTCTCGGCGGATTTGGGAACGGATATCGCCGGTGCCTGCCAGCTTGCATGCGGTGAGATCATGCAGATCTGGCATGTACAATGTGTATAGCAATGTGTATAGCAATTTTTATGACTCTTTTGGTTTTGGCCTGGTCACAAACACGTCGGTGCCTGTTTCCAATGGCTGGTCATCTCTAGATTTCGATGTTTGTTGCCGCTCCTGATCAATTGAGCCTCGAGCTACATTTTGATCCGCTACTTGGAATAAGTGTGTGCATGCATATATTAGATTACAGCAACTACGCAATTAGTATAGAATATATTTCCAAACCATTCAGCCTGTTACCTGTTTAACAACTCAATTCCACAATGGAATCGCTTGAAAAAGTCTCGTTTGAGTCAAATCTCCTCATCGCTGCAATTCACTTAATCCTGGTCTTCAACTATCAAACTCCTTAAGGTACTTGTCGATCATGGTCTCAATACCCCCCATCACGGTGAGTCCTAACACTTTCTCCCAATTACCATCAGGATTGTTGAAATAGTTATGTTTGTCGAAGATAGTAACCCATCCAACTTTGAAATCGCTAGGTGAGTCATCCTGCGGGTGCCTTTGAATTAACCCATCCCTCGATATGTAGTACACATTTTCGTCGGAGTTACCACTGCTCAGTTCATCGCCATCATCATATTCGTCGAATTCATAGCTATCATCTTGCTCCACCGTGGTTGACAGCGACGACAAGGATAACGACGTTCTTTTGGATAACATCTTTTTAGTAAATTTGGTACGAATGTCTCGCTCACAGGGCCTAAACAATGCAATTAATGGATCGTACCAATTGAGGGGTTTGATCGAGTCATCAAAATAGTATACTGATCCTTCCTTGGATAGTTTCACACCATCAATCTTATTTTTGAAAAGTAGTGAATTCTTCTTCTCTTTCAACGTACCTACTCTGACTTTGTCAAAAATATAGCAGGTCTCCATCAACATATTGTTTCTTGTTAAGATGTTTGGCTTTCTTGAAAGAGTTATCGTCAACGGGGCCTCTGGTGTATCATTCGTAAATCTAACTATGGATTCTCTACCCACATACCCGCATTTTACCCCACTAAATATATAGTTTCCACCCATTGAATGAGGCTGCTTCTCGACAATAAACGTTTCTATCCGTCCCTCATTGGCAAAGTCACCCGTATCGGGATCCAATACTGGATAATTTTGTCTCTTAAAATGCAATCGAAATCCGGTATTTGAAACAGACTGGAAACCATCACTTCCCTTCCTGTTGGGGAGTTGTATAGTGACATAGTATCCAGGAGCATGCCTCACAAACTTGTGCCTGTTATCAGGGTTGGTCGTTAGATAAAACTCGTTGTTATTGAGCTTGAGAATATGGTACTTCCAAAAGTTTTGGGACCTTAAACTCTTCTTAAGCAACAGCTCGTCTCCATCACTTGAACCTATCACAAGATTCCCATTGTTATTATCGTTTCCCATCGATAGTCTTTGAAAATTAGGTAATTGATTTTCGTGTGATGACGTGGGGATTGACGACGTTGAACTTCTGTAGCTCGTACTTCTATAGTTCAGACCTTGATCAGTCGGTCCCCTTTCTCCTCTATTCGGTAGAGGCGGTGCCGATCTTCTACCGGACAGCGCCCGTTGTGTCTCATTTATATACGCCCGATGGTTATCAGCACTCATCCTTATCTTTTAGTAGTGCTGAAGAGGCTGGAATCAGTGCACCGATTGGTGAAGAGCAGAAAAATACAAAAATAAGAGCCAATTATTGGTTCGGTTACAACGTACTGTCAATAGAAAGGAAGGCTGTGCCGAGAAATATCAGCTGGGCACAAACCTTTCAAAAAAAGAGAAGCTCCAAGACCGGGAATTGAACCCGGGTCTCGCGCGTGACAAGCGCAAATTCTAACCACTAAACTATCTCGGATGTTTCTTGATGTTCAAGACAAAATGAACTACCTGACTCAGAGTACTGTTCGGTCACTGAAAATGGGTTTTCGTCATCTGACACGTGATTGGGCCCAAAATACAAGATTTGGAGATATCTGTCATATGAAGATTCAAGATTTAAATGGCCTAGTTATGAAAAAAAAAGATTAATCACCAAAATCACGGATATAGTAAGTAAGAAAATAATTAATTTCAACGGTTCTTTTTGGAGGTTTGCGATTAGGGGGCCCCTCGAGCCCCTGGTCGATTTGGTCTAGTGGTATGCGACTCTGCTCTTAGCATAGTGGCTCCAAACCTTACAGCCATATTCTAGGGGGCATCTGCATGCTGCCTGGTATACCAATTTTGCCGAATGAACATTCATTCTATTGATGATCTGTGATAGCGCATATATGTTTCTTTTAAAACTTGTTTTCTTCTGTTGAATATGTGGTTCAGAAGATAGTTCTCGATCCATATATATGCCAAGTAGTTTAACTACTTCCATCGGTTTTGTATTTTCTATTATTGGCCCTAAATCTTTTTCCCTACCAAAGTGTATGATCTGCATCTTTTTGCCCTCGTCAAATTCTATTTCCGTCTTTTTTTACCTTTTCCTTGATTATTTTGAACGCCTTCTGAACCTCTTCCGCGTTTTCTTTTTGGCTTTTGTGTTTGGTGCTATGCCTCTTCCGCGTTTTCTTTTTGGCTTTTGTGTTTGGTGCTATGCAATGTGATGTCATCTAAGTATGTCACTGCTTTAATCTTCTTCATTTAATAATAATAATAATAAATATATGGGATATAGATGGGATAAAAACGCCGAGAATATAGATTAAACAAATAAACAAACATATAGACTCAAAGGTAGGGGTGCTGTAAAGATTCATAGAGCCTTTGTGACATAATCATGAATTAAATAATACGTCTAACTATCATAAATACTAATG
>JAJMBU010000089.1:0-52051 GCA_030565405.1 Ogataea paraovalis
ATGCTTCCTCAATTTTCCATAACACGTTGAGATTATATAACACACCTTAATGTTGGGTATAATTACTGCGCTGAAGAACTGAAATTAAAAATCCATCAGATCACGATTACATAAGCACAATGATTACATAAAATTAAGTAATATGATTATATAATAAACAGTTTTTTTTTGTGTTATGTGTTATGGCAGGGGTCAGTCATAACAACTTGTTTTGCACACCCCTGCTCGAGAGTCGAGAGTATGCACCGCCTCAAAAAGATCCTATTGTTTAGCTTGAAATTTTTCTCAGGAGGTACTAAACGGTGTTATACCAAATATGGTACTTTGTATTGGTAAGTGTTACAATTGATAGCCAAGTCGACAACCAGAATGAAGTTCGTTGCATTAGTATCCGGTGGTAAAGATTCATGTTTTAATATTTTGCATTGCTTAGCGAATGGGCATGAATTGACCTGTTTAGCTAACTTATATCCACCACCATCAGGCTCAGATGAGATAGATTCATTCATGTATCAGACTGTTGGCCATGACGTTTTGGCCTACTATGAACGGTGTATCGGTAAGCCAATGTATAGAAAGATGATTATTGGTGAGTCTAATAATCAAAACTTGGAATATAAAAAAACTGCTCAAGATGAAACCGAAGACTTATTTGAATTGTTGAAAACCGTTAAAGAAAATCATCCTGACGTCGAAGGTGTCAGTGTTGGCGCAATCTTATCTTCCTATCAGAGAACTAGAGTTGAAGATGTCTGCGCTAGATTAGGATTGACTGCACTTGCGTATCTTTGGCAAAGAGACCAAACTGAATTAATGGGAGAGATGTGTTCATCAGGCATGGATGCAATTTTAATTAAAGTAGCAGCTATTGGTTTGAACGACCATAATTTAGGGATGACTTTACAGCAAGCTTATCCAATAATGTTGAGGCTAAATGATAAATTTGGAGTTCATGTCTGTGGTGAAGGGGGTGAGTTTGAAACGCTCGTATTGGATGCTCCGTTCTTCCAAAAGGGTCGATTGATAATAACAGATCGACAAGTTGTTAAGCATACTAATGATGATGTCTGGTATTTGAAACTGAAGGTAGATGTTGAGGAAAAAATAGATGCTGAACAGACTGATACAGACTTTATTAAGTATATTGCGGAGCCTCCAGTCCTTAATGATAAATTTCGACAAATTTCCGAGTTATTTCCAGAAATTACCGTTCAGGGTTCAGAGAAGACGATTGAAATCAAGCCAATCAGCTCCCCGCTTTGGAAGTTTAATTCCACCAAGATTGGAGACAAATATTTTATTTGTAATATTACATCTTTAAAAGAAACAGTTAATGAACAAGTGGAAGATATTTTCGATCAATTGCAACAGTTTCTTCAAAGCTATAAATTGAGTTTTAGTAACGTTCAATCAGCATCATTGCTAATTAGATCAATGCCAGATTTTGTTGAAATAAACAATGTTTATAAATCATTCTTTATTGAACCACTACCACCTGCACGTATATGTGTGGAGACGAACATGCCAACCTCGTCGCTTGCACAATTATCGGTTGTGGTGATTGATAACATTGATTACAAAACGGGGTTACACGTTCAAGGTAGATCATACTGGGCCCCATCAAATATCGGACCTTATTCTCAAACAATTATTGATAAAAGGGATCAGATTGCTCATTTAAGTGGTCAAATTCCATTAATTCCAAAAAATATGGAAACCTGCAGTGATGTCAAGCTGGCTCCTTTGATGTCTTTACAACATTTAGACAATGTGAAAGAGGTCACAGGTACTACTAAGCAATTATATATGTGCTGTTTTATCACAAATACGAGCTGGTTGGAGACAGTGGTCAGAACTTGGAAAGAGTACACTTGCGAAGATTCAACACACCAAGCAAATATTGTTATAGTCAAGGTTAAGGCATTACCTCGTGGTTGTAACGTTGAATGGGGAGGCTTGAGCTATAAAGAAATTGTCAACGATGAGTACTACGATTCTGAAGACGAAGAAGAGAGCGATATTTCCAAACAGAATATCAAAATCAAGGTTACAGTGGCGTTTAACAATAGCTTTACTAAATTCAAACAAGGAACTCACTACAAAATCTACGGCAACCCATCTGATTTGACAGGGTCCGAAACATACCCTGAATCCTACGAGTTTGTTCCTGTGCTCGAACTATATGATTTCAACCAAAAGCCGTTCAAGTTCGCATTTGTAGAGCAAGGTGCATAAACCGGGCCGATCTAATTACATAGAGCTACAATAGAGCATAATATAGGATAGAGGGGGCAGCCAATATGGGATCATATTGGTTCCAAACCAATCCCAAACACCAGACACCAAGCGAGCGCAGCACAGCCATGTATGTACATGCATGTGATCCAAGCCCTCTTGCCCTCTCATATATCACGTGATCATTTATTTATCGAAACTTGTTGAGGCCTCAGGGCGACGCACCGGCCTTCCCTGTCCTTCCAGCCTCTCCGCCCATGCGAGTCCGTGGCAGGCAGCCTGACCGGCACCTGGAAAATTTTTCGAAACCGCCCGGTGTTCTTGCTTCCCCCGCCCGCCACCGTCTTCTCTCTGCTCCCACGCGAACCCCAAACCCACAGAGAGAGCCTCGAACTACAGAGGAAGCGAGAAGAAAAAAAACTACCCTATACGTTTATCATTACCGCTACATTAAGATAATCAAGAGTTTTTTTTTCTTTTTAATCCTTTAGTTAAAGACCTTTGAATAAACATCACTTGTCCAACCTAAAAATGTCTGCTCAAGCTCCAAAGTGGTATGCAACTGAAACTGCCCCAGTTCCAAAGCAAACTAGAAAGTCCTCTAGACCTCAAAAGTTGAGAGCTTCTTTGGTTCCAGGTACCGTTTTAATCTTGCTAGCTGGTAGATTCAGAGGTAAGAGAGTTGTCTACTTGAAGAACTTAGAAGACAACACTTTGTTGGTTTCCGGTCCATTCAAGGTTAACGGTGTTCCATTAAGAAGAGTCAACGCTAGATACGTCATTGCTACCTCTACCAGCGTCTCCTTGGAAGGATTGGATCTATCTAAATTTGACGTTGCTTACTTTGCCAAAGAGAAATCTGCCAAATCAACCAAATCCGAAAAGGAATTTTTCGGTGAGGAAGCTAAGAAAGAAATCAAGACCGAAAGAATCGAAGACCAAAAGGTTGTTGACAAGGCTTTGATTTCAGAATTAAAGAAGACTCCATACTTGAAGCAATACCTTGCCTCCTCTTTCTCATTAAAGAGCGGTGACAAGCCACACGCTATGAAGTTCTAAGTTTGACCATTGATCAATTTTAGACTCAGATACAACGACACACTCTAAGATATTTATTTAAAAGAAAAAAAATCAACATATAGACTGGGAAGAATACGATTGGGTATTTTTGTTAATGGTTTTATATTATGTGTTTTACTAGTTCTACTTCCCCTATAACCTTAACCGAATATATGCTCTCACGAACATATTCTTACATCATCTACAACTTTTTAGCATTCAGTGCTGAATTGTGTCTACTCAACTTCACAACCACAACGAGGTTGGTAATCGAAGGCGATTCTTACATGCTTTTGCTCTTACTTTCCTTGTACTCTTCAATTTATTGAAATTATATAATATTTTTATTCTATATTTTTTTTATTAATGTTACTTTTAGTTTTTACTTATTTGGAAAAATTCTGTGCCCTATTTCTTGTAGTTAATAGATGATTCACCATCAAAATGTGAGTCATATAGAGAGCAAAAGTCGTTCAAGAAATAATTAGCTTATGTAATAACTTACATACAAATGCTGTTCAACGATTGTACATATAATATATTATATAATCGGCCTGTCATTATATGTTAATCATATAACCGAGGTGTAGTCTCGTACGTAACGAATATTTGCACGCTTCTAACCGTCGAATGTTCATTATAAAACGAGAAAATTGACGGCGTTATGGCCAATACCAAGCATTAAATGCTCAATAGAGACTCTAATTGAGGAAAAAGGTGAGATCAAAATGTAATGTGAAGGGAATTGGTAAGGCTGCAATTCCGGGTAAATAGTAGTGGGTGGCTCAGAAGGAGATTTAAACGGACAATTATGGAGCACATAGTAAAAATAATTTAAGTCATACTGTTTATAAGAATATCTCACAGAGAAGCAGACGTCTATAATTGCGGTTTCATTACAATTGATCAGTTTAGTATATAGAATATCTTTTTGAAAACAGATGTCAGGCCAATCGATGTCATTTCCTGGGAAGCAGCCCACCTACCAGGTGGATCCCAGAATTCCAATACTCCTACCACATGAAAAGATGTACTCCATTCAAGTTGGTGATAAGTTGTTTCGTTTGAGTGGGGCTTCGTTATCCTTTGATGGACCTTCATATTTCACTAATTTCTTCTCCAAGGAAGAGAACCAATTCAAAGTGTTGGTCATTGATCGGTCACCAATAGTCTTCGAAAAGATTTATTTGCACTTACAAGGATACAGCATCAAGATTGAAGATTCCTACGAATTCATGTACTTGTATGCGGATGCAAATTACTTTGAACTACAGAAACTACGTGAGATATTATTCAAAGCTGGAATTCATGTCAATATAGGGGGCACATGTTTTGAGTTTCCTAAAGATTTAATCATAACTAATGGGAATTACCCAAATTACTTCACGGTATCATACAATGCAACTCTGAGAAATCCATACACAGTTAGCGAATTGAAAGATCTTATAAGACCACCACCGATAGGTCCTTACATCGTCCACAGATCTGCAAGCTTATTTTCAGATCTATTAGATGCTCTCTATGGTAGGCAAGTTCATATAAGGGACGAGGGTCATAGAAATGATCTTTTAGCTGAATGCAGGTACTATAGATTCTTTGCATTGGAGCAACAGTTGATATGCCATCAGATTGCTCTAAATCCATTTACAAGAGAGGAGGAAATCACAATGAACTTGAAGGATATTAAAAAGACGGGATTGCTCAACCGTTCGACAGATTCTAACTCTGGGTTGTTGCAATATAGTAGACCATACGTGGATAAGAATCCTCGTAACCTAATCATCCAACTTGAATCGTCTGAAGTAAGTCTATTGATTAATAAGAAGACCAATTTCATAAGCATGTTGATCCTCGGTAATATTGCCAAGAAATTAAACACACTTCTCTCATCTGTATCTAATGATCTAATGTATGAAGAAGTGGACAGAAATGGTGAGAAGGTGCCAAAGTTGGCGATGATCGTTCAGATAAAGCAAGCTTTCACTACTATTAATGGACTTGAGATGTCCAAAGATTGGTACCAAACATTTTTTTCAAGACCATCATCTAGTACACCCGACTTAACTAATATGCCTTCGGATTTCACTTCAAGTACGTCATCAAAAGAGGAGACAGACTCCGCTAATAAGGGAGCAGACGGTCTCGTTGGCGATGTGATTGAAATCAAGCTACTAAAGTCGCAGTGGACAGTGACACTCTTTGGATATGCTAAGATATGGATGAATGCCCTTTTACTCGACGGTGTTTCGGATCAGTTCAGTTACAATAAAAGAAGAGGTTTTCTTTAGTGTCATAAATTATGAATCTAATCTATTAATTATTATTCTATTATTCTATTTATACAGTAGCAAATATCCTATGCTTTATTTTTCTGACTTCTTAGTGTTCTCTTCTCTTTCTTAAAGATGCAACGTTAAACAGAGGAACGATATCTTCTCTACCTTCCACTTTGACGGTATTAGCACTGTATATGTTCTTCAATGTTTCCGAGTCATCAACAAGTTGGAACTCTCCATTTTCATTAATATTGTAAATCTCCAACTTATTTTCCTCTGCTTCTACACTCACGATGAATTGGTTTTCAGAGGCAGTTGCAGATATGATACTGCCACTAGTCTCAACAGTTTTAATATAATTGATTTCACCTTCTGTCGATAAACTGAAAACAAAAAATGCATTGACTTGCTCGAAAATCAACACGATGCTTTTTAACTTGTCAATCGTGATTATTTGAGAGACGCTTAGTTCCTTCAAATCGCCTTCTTTATTTTGTAATTTTTCTGGAGCCAAATGCTTATCCGTAGCATATGGAGCAACAATTTCTTCAATAGAATACTTATCAGTCAATTCGTCAGAATCGTTCTGCCAATCCCAAGAGCAAATAAACTTGTCACCACCGCCACTCACCAAAATTTTACCGTCACACCAACTTGGTAACACCACAGAAGAAATAAACTCCTCATGTTCAAACAAAAACTTCTTAATCAAATACGTCTTGGGATAGTTTGATATCTTAATATGTTCATCTCTGTCAGTGGAAATGGTGTATTCATTCCCATCTGAATCTTTCAAGTTCAAAACTGCAGTCAGCATAGAAACGTGACCTAATAAAGGCTCTAAACATTTTTCATCAAGAGTATCATTATCAACCTTAATGTTGTAAACATCTCCAAATTTATCCCCCACAATAATATCTGTGTCCGAAACCGATGTCGAAATAGTAGATGGTCTCTTAGGGAACGGTTGACGTTTAACAAAATTGAGCACGTTTTCCTCGTTATCCAAATCAAGATTGAAAACAACGATAGCTTTATCATTATCGGTGGAGATAAACAAATTGTTTTGTGATCTGGATAATTGAATGTCTCTAATGTACGTGTGTTGCGGAGGGGCACCCGGTCCTGGGGTTGGTAGTTTTGGAAGCTTGAGCTCAGTTTTTTGCTTTTTGGCAGCCGGTTCATCATTTGAGGTTCCTTCTTCTTCTTGCTGCTTCTTTGCCTTTTCCTCTAAAGCCTTGATTTTAGCTTCTCTCTGTTTCTTCAATGTATACATTGGGTCGACTGGGTCAGTCCAGCTGCCAACGAGCTTTGCATGAAATGCTGGGGTATGGGATAGTTTGTAAACGAAGACGCTGTTCTTCGAAGACGCAAACAGCAAGTCCCCAGAATGGTTCAAAAGAACTTTTTGAAATGGATGGTTCATTTTATGTGCTGGAATAACAGAAAGGAGCTCTAAAAACCTTGATACACCGAACAAACATGTCTTTATCAAGTATCCTCCTTCGATTAAAATTTTTCAATATAGATGGATCGACCGTTATGTAATGGCAGAGAGCCATTTTGTATGGTGATAACGTCAGCACAATTATTCTCTTTGTTTGAAAATGGCTGTATTTCAATCTTTTATTGTGAACTGGCTTCAGGTACACTTGTTTTGTTGAAGGCCTTCCTTCATCTTTGAAACTATCCATCACTTTCTAAATCTGACTACAATCGTCACAAAGTCAAATAGAGCATATATGCACCCATATTCTAATACCCAGCTTTTCAAAGATGTCTACTTCAACACCTCAAGAGATAACCCACCCTCTTATCAAGGATGGATGGTTTAGAGAAGTTTCTGACGAATATTTTCCAGGTCAAGCGATGATGCTAAGGGTTGAAAAAATCTTACACCATGAAAAATCTCAATTTCAGGATGTTTTGGTTTTCAAATCAACCGATTATGGTAATGTTTTAGTTCTCGATGGTGTGATTCAAGTCACTGAAAGAGACGAATTTGCGTACCAAGAAATGATCACCCATGTTCCGATGTTTGCCCACCCTAATCCAAAGAAAATTTTGGTCATTGGAGGAGGAGATGGTGGTGTTTTAAGAGAGGCCGTTAAGCACGAATGCGTTGAGAATGCGACATTAGTGGAGATTGACGAGACTGTCATCACGCTCTCTAAAAAGTACCTACCAAACATGGCTAAATCCATGGAACATGAAAAAGTCAAAGTGGTTTTGCAAGATGGGTTCAAGTTTTTGAAAGATGCAGCAGACAGACAAGAATCAGAGAAATACGATGTCATCATCACTGATTCATCGGATCCAGAGGGACCTGCAGAGGCCTTTTTCCAAAAGGATTATTTCAAGTTACTATACAACGCTTTGAATTCAAATGGTATTGTCATCTCGATGGCATCCGAAAATGTGTGGTTAAAGGTAGAAAATCTTCGTAAACTAAGAGATATTTGCAAGGAAGTTTTCCCTGTCTCTGAATGCTTGTATTGCACCATTCCAACGTATACGTCTGGTCAGATTGCTTTAATGTGTTCAGCTAAGAATCCAGAAACTAACGTTAAGAAACCAATCAGGTCTGTTTCTTCGGAGGAGGAGAGTAAACTATTCAGATACTATAATAAAGAAATCCATGAGGCTAGTTACGTCTTACCTAACTGGGCTGATGAGATTATTAACGGACCAAGAGCATAAATATAGATTTTTTTCTTTTGGCATTCAGAATTCTTCGTTTACTATTATATTTGATACTTACGAATTTTTATTAAAAACTGAATAAGCGTAAACTAATGGAAAGTTTATATATCTATTTATATATTTATTCATGTGTTTATTCAAACATGGTTATGATTGAGAGCTCAGAATCCAAATATTTCATCGATAGCAGAAGACGTCTTTCCCTTTTTCTTCTTTGTCTTTTTCGTACCAAAAAACGGCGTACCTGCTGTTGAACCGAATATGTCATCCATTACAGATGCTGTTTTTTTCTTTTTTTTACTTTTCTTGTCATCATTATTCTTAGAAGTCACGTTAGAGTCATTGCCAGGCAATTTAGCAACCGTATCGATTGTCCGTTTCTTAGCCTTTTCGTAACTGGGTAGAGTATCACTGGAGGAATCTTTCCTCTTTTCATCATCTGGTTCCTCATGACTTGATTCTTTGGTAGCTATTAGCTCACCTATATCATCATCATGAGAAATCTCAATAAGCCGTTCGTCTTTCGTTGGATCTAACAGTTTTAGTTCGATCCCATTAAGTTTCTTTGTATCAACGTTCACTCCCTCAAACTGGATAAGCAAAGAATATATCTTCGAAATGAGGCCTATCAAAGTGAAGCCTAGCGTGATAAACTGACCCAATTCAATAACTGCAAAAAACCCATAGTAACAATCAGGTAACAACTTTTTAACGACGAATCGTGCTACTTTGATAAGTTGATCTTTCTTCAATGCAATCAATTCCTTGCTTCTCTTGGAGCTGAGTTTGACTTTCTTAAACTCAAATCTTTTGAATCTGTTAACTGTTGTACTACTAATCTGCTTCAGTTCAGTCAGTTCATCTATATCAACTGCTAATGACAATATAGTCCGTATCTTTCTATGCAAGATATTAAAATGTTTCCACCACTTGGATGATCTATGTTGTCTGACATTACGATGGTATACCAAATGAAGAATTTGAAATTCAACAAACAATTTTTCTAGTACACTGGGATCCACAAGATCGGTCATCCTATATATTTATTTTGCTATCATGTGTTTGAAAACAAATATGTTTCAAGGTTATCATAGGCAAACTCTAATAAGATACTTTTTCAGTATATTGAGAAAACTCGATCTGAATGCTACAAATATACAAGGCGGTGAAGTTCTTCCACAATGAGTCTGACGTAAACGTTGCTGCTCTAGCGGTCGGTACGTATCATCGGAAACAGTAATTATTGATCTATTTCATGCAATTTTTGAGTCTTGTGTGCTTGAGAATTTCATTGTAATTACTATTTTGCAAGCAAATCAAAAGCAACTTGATGTTTTCAACTCAAATTTTACGCAATGCAATCAATTTAGACATCGTCCATCCGTGTTGCTTCTTTGATAAAAAATAGTAGGATTAAAAAAACACTAGAACTACACATGCATATATTTTTTTGTTAACGTAGATAATTAATTCGATTAAACTTCATATCCATCACTTTTCTTCCATGAAATCTTAATTACTGTGTTTCTTATTCTGTGTAACTTTGGAATTTGGATTCTTCTTAGACTTCTTTCTTTTTTGCTGCTGTAGGGCATACGGCCGCGATTCTAACGAACCGTTATCAGACTCCTTTTCGCCGCTACTGGTAGCATAAACAGATTTGGATCCGTAACTATCACCAGTATATGAGATCAATTTCCAATGGCCATTATTACCAATCGAATAATATGGAGCTTTAACTGCACCTGGAATATGATCCACAATTTCTTCAATATCCTCCTGTTCCCCAGGCACAACACGTGTATGCCCTAATGCCACTTGCTCGGTTTCTAAATCAACTACCAAATAAACGGCTCTTAAAAAGTCATCTCCTAAACTAACAAAACCATCTGTTGGAGATATAGCTAATGAACAGTTACCGGAAACGGAATCTTCAAACACAAAATTTCCTAGGGATATCATGTAGGACGCTCCCAAGAAGTTAAACTCGATGTAAACACTGTTGATGGCATCACAATCTCCCGAGTATGTATCTGATTCAGAATCGTGGCTGAAATATTGCTCAGCTATGTAATCGTAGACAGATGTAGGAAAAGATGAAAGGGAAGAACCACTATCAAGAATTGTATATGCAGATCCATCAACCATAGTAGTGTTAGCATCATCGCTACCAATCAAGTTCATGGCACTTAACTTTATACCAATAAATGTTGGGGCCTCATCACCTGGAGCACAGGCGACAGGAAAAACAGTTAAATCGCCAGAGTACTTGGAGTGATCAAGAGCACCAAAGATCAAAGATGAATTCACCTCTCCTCCAGAAGCTAATAATTGCATGGAGTAGGCTGGTGAATTGATGAGTCCTTCAGAAGTCATTTTATAAGGTAATGATTCATATGTAACAGGATTCATATTGTAGTCGTAAACAGATTGTAAGGCAGGGAATGATATACCCATGACAGGGTTACTAGAATTGGCAATCTCACAAACACCAAAAAGCAGATCACTAACTACAAAATCTTCGAAAACAACATTATCCGTTCCAACAATACCTTGTGCGACGCTTTCATCACTGTAGGCTATCGATATAAAAGAAGAATTCAGATCAAAGGTATCTGAAGTCTTCAAATCGAAAGTGCCATATTCGTAGCAATTTGCTATTCCTTGGTTGTCGTCTGGGTTATATCCACAGTGGGCATTATCATTTGAAAAGATCCAGAAGTCAGAGGATCCAGTGTCAATTTGTGCTGTAATCTTCTGTTCATTGGAACCAATCAGTAAGTCCACCATATACATCATGTCATTGTCATTATCGAGCGTTTCAAGAAAACCATCTTCACCTCTTTTATTCAAATGGGATTTCGAAGATGGACCTTGTTTTTTTACCTTATGTGCCGGTAGTTTTATATATTTTGATTCATCTGAAACTGGCCTTTGAGATAGTTTATGAGATGACTTGTGAGAGGGTGATCGATGTGAAGAACTGTGCGACTTCTTAGGGTGTGTATTTGCAGCAGCTAAACTGGATACAATTAGCAGATGGAGTAGGTAGGATTTCATTTACAGTCTATTAAGAACGTTGATAGAGTGGTGGTCACAATCTAATCTATAAAAAACCGTAAATACTGTTCAACGATACTGAAGCTGTGGATCTTGGTGTGCTTTTATTCACGAGATCCCATTTTGTCCAAATAAGGGACCGGTCAACTTGATTAGCCGTTTTCGCATTGCCCAATTTCTAATCCCCGTATTTTGTTCGCACTGCGCCGCTGTGTAAATCTGAGAGGAGACCGAGACGACGCCAAGCGGGCAGTTTCAACTCTCTGTGCCGCGGGGAAAGGCTCCAAGACTATCGATCGATCTCTATACTTTATAAAGCCGTGGGAAAAAATATATATTAAGAGAATCAACTCTACAGGCCGAGATTGATGAGATTTTGTTTCCAGTCCCAAAAGTCTTTGCTGCTTAATATATCCACTGACAATGGGATTCTATGGTTAAATCAAAGAAATTCAGCATCATAACAGAGGTTTTTATGTAATTTGCTGATTACTACATGCTCACAAATTGTTTCACCTTGTGGGCAGCCAGGGACGGATCGGTGAGGGATAATACAGAGACACAGATGGGTATTCGGTATACTCTCCATAGCTGATATCCCAAGATAGTGGTTGAACTGGGCAAAGGAGCTGGAAAAGATAGGTGGGCTATGCTGCCTCTTCACAGCTTTTTAGCTGACCTCAGACACAGGCGACATGCCTTTTCTACCACTGTCGCCCTCTCAGGTTTGCTTGATTTCGAGTAATGGTGTGTACTACAGTGACTGTAAGATATCCGATGTGAAAAGATTTTTAGGGCGCATTGTAGTAAAAAATGTATGAGGATGCGCATATATTTTTAATCAACTCCTCTTGATTTCGAGACTAAAATGAAGGGGGAACCTGCAGCTTAATTACTACAAGTAAAAAAAAAATAATCAGCCGTCTGTCTGATCCTTTGGTAGAGATATCGAGGGTTCATCATTTTCCTAATTCATCGTCGGGTATCGATGAGATCTGATGGGCCGGGTATAGCGTTGCCGGCAACTCAAAAAGGCAAGCTTGTCGACTACAAATCTCGACAATTCATTTTTTGACAAATGGGTGTCTTAGAAAATGGTGTTTGCAGTAGTTTCGCTTATATTCTAAAGGAGCGCTTCGTAGTTCTTCCAGAATAAGCACAGCCACAAGTTCACAACCATGAAGTAATGCGAATAACTTCTCAGGACATGTTCTACCTGGCCAGATTCAAATTCATGTTTCTCTACTCCACTCCAACTGAAAGCAAGTCAAGCCGCTGATATTTAACAATTTCTAATATAGGGAGGCACCAAGCAAATTCAGAAATGGCCAGGCCAGTCGAGGCCAGGGCCAGACAATTTCCGCCCTGCGGTAACGTGACGTGACACGAGGAGATGCAAAACGCGGGACGCGGTTCCACGCGGGTTTGCTACCGCGTTGTGCGGCTTCGACGTCAACACAATTCCCTAGGTTTATTTATTTTTCATTTATAGTTTTCTCATGCCGAGCAAGTTGCAACTTGCACATAAACAATTGATTTGTCAAGGTACAGAACACGGTCTGGTAAGCTTTTGGCGTCTCCTTTCGTTACTATGATGTTAGATCGCTCTATTGAAAATGAATAAGGAAGTCAATATGATTTGCACCTTGCGAGATTGTCCCCGTGCATACCCGTCTCAATACCACGCCTTACCGAACGCAAATGGTCTTATACATTCCTTCACAACGCCTCCTTTAAAGGCACATTAAACACGGCAACCCTGTGTTTCAGCGTCACGGTTTGGCTTCTTGCAAATTTCATTTCCTCTTTCTCTAAGAATTATAAATTAACTAGGAATCCCACCATTATCTGATCAATTTCCTTTATTCGTTTTTTCTCTTCTATTATTCATTTCTTTTCTTTAATTCAATAGATTCGAAAACCATCCATTCATTTTAATAACCTATTTAATAAGTTCTTTTGAAACCTACTTCACATTCGTTTGTTACTCCAACTGTTATTTCATTCCTTTAATCCTATACACAATTCAACAATGCAATTCAGACAAATCGTTTTAACTTCAATCTTTGCCTCATTGATCTCTGCTCAAGCAGTTGTTACACAGATTGACGATGGTCAAATTCAAGCTACTACTGCTACTGAATCATCTACTTCTGCTACTTCTACCAAGGATGCCGTTGTTACCCAAATTGACGATGGTCAAATTCAAGCTACCACCGCTACCGAATCATCTACCTCTGCCACTTCAACGAAAGATGCCGTTGTTACTCAGATTGACGACGGTCAAATCCAAGCTTCGACTGACAGTGACTCCACCGAAACCGTTTACAACACTGATACTGATTTCTTAACTACTACTGAGACTACCTGTACCAAGGAAGCATGTCAATCAAAGACTTCTACTGCTGAATCCACCGAAGAAGCCAAAACTTCTACCGAAGCTCCTGCAAAGACTACTTTAACCACCGTCACCAGTACTGACAACGGTGTTGTTACCATTTACACCACTTACTGCCCATTAACTTCTGAAGAAGATTCAACTCAAACTGTTGTTGACACCAGCATCAACTATTCAACTACCACTGAAACCACCTGTACCAAGGTTGAGTGCCAGAAGACTTCTTCTGCCGCTCCTGTTGTCACTCAAATCGACGATGGCCAAATTCAAGCTACCACTGATACCTGGGAAACAGTCTACACTACCAACACTGATACTGTCACCACTTGTACTGCTGAAGCTTGTACTTCATCTGAAGCTGATTCTTACATTGATGTCACCACCACTCCAACCGTGACTGCTTCTTCCGATGTTTACCTTACCGAATACCAATACGAAACTGTGACCGTTACTACTTGTGATGCTTCCGGTGCCTGCTCCACATACACTTCTGAAGTTGCTCCAACTGTTGAACCATATTCCACTTCTTCCAGCTCCAACAGCTCATCTTACACAGTCCAACCTTTCGATAACGCCGCTGCTGTGGCTAAGACTGCTGGTGTCGGTATCATCGGTTTAGCTGGTTTGGCTTTCTTACTGTAAGTAACTAATTTTCATTGATTTTTCCTTTTCTATTTTTTTATTTTGCATTTATATCTGTCTCTTTTTTCCATCTTTTCTTCATGTTATTAGTTTCTTATATTTGTAATGGGTCCAACGGGTTATAACATCTTGTTTTCTGTTTTTTGTTTCGGTACTTTTGATTTTGTTACTTTTTGACTTTCCTATAGATAGTGCACTTTCTTTGAGAGTGACATTTGAAAAATAAAAAGCGTTTGAATACAAATCAAACTATATTGTGTGTTGCTGCATTGGGTAAATAGTGTGTCTATAGATATTAGCTGGCGGTCTGCCCCACAGTCTACAGCCCCTTGAAGAGCCCCTATGTTACATGTAGAGCGTAGCGCCCTGCACCGGCATGCCGGTTTACCACCATCCCCCGCGGTATCCTGACGTGTGACAGGCGAGCACTGCGCCCACCGCGCGGTCATTTTCGCGGGATGCCCCAGTAGCGGCAGCTTGGCGTTCCAGCCCTCGGGGCAGCGAACCGCCGCCTGTTCTCCAGCTGCGTCACCGTATCTCCCCGCACACCGGCGTGCCTGGAGCAGGGCTCACAGGCCCTGGCACCAAAGCGAGCGATCTGGGGGTGCCGCGGATTAGCATACGGGCAGCCGATGAGCATTCGGAGTTCTTGGCTGCTTTGATATTTTTCACTATGATTTGAAACTATTTGGTATAAATACACATTTGTTCCTCCCTCTTTATCTCGATTCCCAAAAATCTCCATATGTCTTTGTTTATTCATTATCAATAGATACAAACAACTATTATATATATTACATACACATATACACAATGAGGGTTTCCGTTTTGACTTCCATTGTTATCGCTTTAGCCTCCACCGCCTCATCGCTACCAATCTCACAGAATACCGAGGTTGTCAACTACGAGGTTGAAGTTACTGAACAAGGTGAGGGATGGTTGACTTCAGTCAAGAACTCTGTTACCGCTTTGCTAGGTGCTGAAGAACAGGCAGAAGTTGCTGACCCAGCCGACTGGAAACGTTATGGTAAAGACTGGAAACACTACGGTAAGCAATGGAAGAAGCACACTCCAGGCTCCGCTGCCCCAGATGTTCCAGAGCTACCATCTGAACCAGAAGACGAAGAACCAGAATTAGAATTATATGCCGTTGAAGGTGATGACGAAGTTGTCGCCGATCCAGATTACTGGAAACACTACAGTAAGGACCAAAAGAAATACTGGAAGCACTACGGTAAGGACCAAAAGAAGAAGTGGACTCCTCCAGCTGACGGTGATGAAGAAGAACTATTTGAAATTGAATCAGATGTTACTGTCCCAGTCGAAGATCCAGCTAAGAAATGGAAGAAGATTGGTAAGCATTGGAAGCACTTTGGTAAGGACCAAAAGAAGAAGTGGACTCCTACTCCTCCAACTGACGGTGATGACGAAGAATTAGAATTGTTTGCTGTTGAAGATGATGATGAAGTTGTCGCTGATCCAGATTACTGGAAACACTACGGTAAGGACCAAAAGAAGCACTGGAAGCACTACGGTAAAGATCAAAAGAAGAAGTGGACTCCTACTCCTCCAACTGACGGTGATGACGAAGAATTAGAATTGTTTGCTGTTGAAGATGATGATGAAGTTGTCGCTGATCCAGATTACTGGAAACACTACGGTAAGGACCAAAAGAAGCACTGGAAGCACTACGGTAAAGATCAAAAGAAGAAGTGGACTCCTCCAGCTTCTGAAGATCCAGAAGCTGAATCATTCCAATTGGTCAACCAGGCTTAAATTAAATAAACTGGTCCGATGTTTTTTTCTCTTGGATTTCGCTTGATTTTTTTTTTAGTTACATTTTGTCCTTTTTATTCGAGTTTATTTGGATTTATTATTATTTCGTTGAGCACATTTGATTTCTGTACACCCGAAATGATTGTCTCTCGTTCAATCATTGATTTCAAAACACTTTATTTCGCCTTTCCCGTTCCTTTCATTTTATGAATTTACATAGTTACGAATTTTAATTTTATTAATTATTTTTTCACAATACACCAAACAATAGTAAAGAACGATCGAAAGATAGAAAAAACAACAAAAAAAAACACGAGATCTCATGCATCCAGCTGGCTGCCTGCGTCCCAAACAGGAAAGTATATCCACTGACAGCCAGATCGCGACGCGTCGACAGTCCTGCTGGAATTTATTTCCTGGCCTTACATATAGCTTATATATGGGAGGGTGTTTCCTGCGTCTTGACGTGCGTACTTTAATATATTATGTAGCTATATAGCTTGGTAGGCTGGTTGTGTTTGATAGCCTTTGTGAGTTTGTTATTTCTCTTGTTTCTGCTTGTGATTGGCCATTGTATTCTAAAGCAGAACTGTATTCAGTGTACGCCATTTTGAAAAATAGCTCGTTGCATTTAGTTAAACTTTGTTTTTTTGTCACGTACAAAGATGGTCTTATCTAAGAACCGTCGCAACCTATCAATTGCTGCCGTGTCCACGGTTGTCCTAATATCGGCATCAACCCTATTGCTCAAAACATATCCACATTTAAAGCCAGACACTTCAAGCCTTCTTTCGAAACTTCCATATTTCAAGAAGAGTAGCACAAAGAAGAGTGAGAAGGGAGATGAAGAAGATGCCAACTTCTTAGGTGAATCCACCGTTGTTGTCCCAGAAAGACAAGCCAGCCAGATGACCGAAGATGAACTGGTGGCCTTTCTCAAAGAGGTAAGTGCATGAATAATATCTTCCCAAGTTAACTGCGGTTTTTCATATTTACAGAATACTAACAAACTGCAAACACTGTTTTATCCCTTTAGAAAGAAATTTCAGTTCCTGAAGATCATACTTTTGATGAGTTGGTTGCCCTTGTTAATCAAATTAAATCTAGTTGATTATCTTCTGAAGATCGTCGTTATTATATCCAAGGTTCAACGAAACAATAAGGAATCGATTTATCGAGTTTTGAACTGATTCAACTCTTATTAATTATCTGTTTATTAATGAATTTGTTACGATTTGGTTATAATGTTAAGGCGATCCTTTTTTTTTGTCAATTTTTATTTTAATTTTTTTAATTTGGTGTTATTGAGTATTGCTTTATTCTTGAATGTGCTGTTTTTCTCTTTTTAATTTGTAATTTACGGTTGAATTTAATATATTACTGCTTATTCTAAGCTATTCTTATCTAAAATCACCATCGTCGTAATCCCTCCCGGTTTTACTAGCACTTAAATGATGCTTCTCCCAACTTTTCAGTCCATCATAAAACAAATTCCAATTCAACTCTTCGTTAGGCAAGTGACAGAACTTGACACCGATACTCTCCACATCTTTGTTTCTATACTCATCGTCAAATAAGCACATCTCGTGGAACTCAACGTTGTTGCGCCTACTCAAAGAAGTCAAATGTTGAATCTTCGTCCCGTACCCCCACTCCGAGTCATCAACGTATTCTATCAAGTTAAACATTCTCATCAACTTCTTGGCCATCGGAGGATCGTGTGTTCTTGATGCTGTGAATATCAGCACGTTGTTATCCTTGAGTAGCTCTAATATTGGCTTCACATCAGGAAATAAAGCAAATTTGAAGCCACGCTTATCAACGAGCGTGACTGGATTATCGGAGTGAACCTTAACTGGGTTCGTGATATGGGTGTCACACCAAAGTGCTATAATTTATGTTGTTAGTAAACACAATCTTTTTCTCTTTTTATGTATGCAAAAAGAGCCTTCGACGTAGAGAACCTAGTCGTTTGTTTAGATTAACCCGCAAAGCAAGGCAGGTTGGGATAAACGGTGGCATACTCTGGGGCATCTCGAAGGGGTTGCAAGAAAATGCTTACGCCATAGGGTGAAATCAAGATCAAAGACGACCGCTTTAGGGAACTTCAGTGGAAGTTCGTTCGTCTCTTTAGTCATTGGAATCCGAAGTGCTTGATAGTTTCCGTCTGCTATTAATCAAAGCGGTAAAGCGGTGGTAAAGCCTGGGCAGTGTGTGCTTTTTAAGGCTGGATGAGCAATGCGAGCGTCCCAGAAAAATGAAAATTCAAATAGAATAGCGTTGAAATAATGAATAGATGAGTCACATTTAGCTGACTCTGCCATCTGATTTTGAAGTCAAGTCTGCTGCCTTTTATTTAACAAAGATGGTCGAATCAGCACCTTTGTCTTACGATGACAAACTATCCAATTATGGAAAGTTACTAAACGCTTCCTTCGAAAACTCTCGAAAGCTACTTGAAACACTAATTCAAGTGAAAAACGGTGATTACAGTATTGACGACTTAAACCAAATAAGCAGAGATTCAACTTTAGACACAGTGCCATTGCTACTCTCAAAGAATGAATTGAAACTAGAATTTAACAAATTGAACGATTCATTGACCACAAAATCGAATTCAAGTTACCAACAGTACAACAACCAAAGAGTTCAAGACGTTAAAATTAAGCATTTGAAGAACATCAAACTCATTGACGAATGCAATAAATTACTAGACCACATACCTGATTTGAAGTTGGGACTGATTATTGATGATGGTAAAGAGGGAAATACTTCAGTGAGCGAGTTTGAGAAGGACCCGGAGATCAAAGAAGATTCAGAGTTCTTGAAATCACTAAACAAAGATACATTAGAGATCAAACAGAATTATCATAAACTAGTTTTTGAACCTTACCAAATATCCAATTCTGAAGTGTCACAAGTGGAGTCAATTCTAAAGAAAGATGACATTAGAAAGTTCAGATTATCGCAATTGAACGAGAGACTCTATTCCCGTGAGAGAAACCAACTACAACAACTACAGATGAAGTGGAATACTAAAATGAACGAACTATCGAAGTTTGTCCGAGATGACAGTGTTAACTTGAAGAGAAGTTTGGTTCAAACACAGGAGCAACTAGACAAGGAACGTGAGGCGCAGGAGGTTATGGAGCTCGATGAAGAAGATGAGGAAGATGATGAAGCTTCCGGTTTGGATAGCCTAGTGCACGACTCTGATGACGAGGAAGGAGATTCTGACGATCCAGCACAGGAAGAAGATGAAAGTGAGCACGAGGATTATGCTGAGAATAGTAATGGAGTCGAAATAGCTCAAGAAGCAGAAGCAGAACTGAAGTCTACTTCAAAAGATGATGATACCAGTCGCCGCTCCTCGATGCAACCGACCCCTGCAGAGACTCCATCGACTGCAAATACACCGACCGAAACTGCGGTTGACAATCCTGCTGATGAAGAGGATATGGACCTAGAAGAGTAGGACTGGTAACTCCATACAATGAAAGAAACACAGGTATATTCATATATAAGAGCTATAACAATTCAACTGTACAGTAATACACCGCGACATCCTTTGATGTTGCGTTGCTTTCTTTGAAAAATTACCCGCACCGTTGTTTATGGCTTATGTAAATGCTGACTGAACTCGAAGCAGCCACGTCCAGAATTTGGTGGCTGTAAACGAAGAAGGTAAGTGTCATTATAGAGATATACAGCTGGTGAGAGATATATCGATTGCCATTGCCGCTATCAAACAGCTCATCGATCAGGGATCGCTCGGGTTAACAACGATGTCAGAGCCAATTGCGTCTTATTTATTAGTGTCCTTGCCTAAGTCCACCTCTACGGATCCTCCTTTGTCAAGATGGTTGGAGAAGAGTATCAACGGTGGTTCTGTTGAAGTCACTGAATACAACCTACCTGTATTCAAAGTTGGAACGTTGGACTCTTTGGTTTTACAGAGTGAAGAATTGAGTAAGATTGATCAACAACTGGCTTCTTCCATAGGTAAAGTTCTAGATATAATCAACAACTTACACCAAACTGATTCAAGCAAACAAAAAATCGATGGAAAATATGTAGATCAATTCTTTGAAACTTTCATATGGAACAGTTCCAGATTCAGATTGGATAAGTCAATTGAAGAATTGATCAAGTTGATCTCAAACGAAGCCTTGAATGTCGACAATGATTTAAGATCGAACTATTCTAGTTACAACCAATCGAAATCCAACCTTGCTGCTATCCAAAGAAAGCAGACAGGTGATTTATCAGTCAAATCTTTACACGACATAGTTAAAGCTGAACATTTTGTTTTGAATTCTGACCACCTACAGACAGTTTTGTTGGCTGTTCCAAAATCTTTGAAGGACAATTTCCTAAACTCGTATGAATCATTGACTGAATTTGTCGTTCCAAGAAGTGCCTTATTAATTGCCGAAGATTCGGAGTACTATCTATATGCAGTTACTTTGTTCAAAAAATATGTTTCAAAGTTCTTGTCCGCTGCAAGAGATGCAAAATGGGTTCCAAGAGAATTTGAGTATTCTGAATCCATCATAAATGAAATGAAGAACGAATTCCAATTGGCCTCAAAAGAAGAATCGAGTCTTAAGAATGATTTGATTAGATTATCTAGGTCCGCATACTCAGAAATTGTCTCATCGTGGTGCCATATCAAATTATTAAGAACTTTTGTTGAATCAGTTCTAAGATATGGTCTTCCTCCTGACTTTTACTGCTTCATTCTAAAACTACCAAATTCGAAAGCCATCGATAGGGCAAAATCAGAATTGATTGATAGATTTGGATACTTGGGTGGTGCTGCATTTGATCTGGATAAATCTGGTAAAGTGTCAAAGGACAGTAAGTTACATGAATATGCTTCGTTGGTTGATCAAGATTACGAACCATTCGTCATGTATGAAGTTGAATTGTATTAGCCATAGATTTGTTTTTTTTTTTCGATTATTCTGTACGTTTTCTCACTTTACCTTTATTTTTATTTACACTATCCATTGTAGTAGACATCTACATAGCAGTTTTCTATTTCTTTATCCTCCGGCCACCAGAATGCGTACTTGTCATGCATATAGATAATATATAACGTACTGAATCTAGCTTACTGTCTGTTCCGATTGCGTGCTTAGTCATAGTCTTTGGTAAGTTGACATAATCAAGATGGTGCCTGAATTTAGTGACGTCATTGGTATTTTCGTGTCTTGCTTTTTTTGGTATACGTTAACCTTGTCTTCTTACCCATCCAGTGGCTGTCACTGTTTACTTTTTATTTTTCACTTTCGATTTGTGTTGTGACTCGGAATTGGCTCAGGGCTTGATTGAATTTAAAAGCCTCCACATAATGTCCAAAAATTACAAGAAGTTATCAAACAACGGGTCGTTCCAGGAGTTTGATGATGAGAATCCGGATACAATCTTTGAGTTGGAACACCACGTCAGACATTCCGACGTTTCCATAGATGATTTGAATCGTGAAAGACGAGGCTCAAATACAAAACCTACTTCAAAGCATGTGGATACAAATAACAACCAGAGCTGGAGACATTCTGGATCAAGCTCCGATTTACAAATAGACGAAGAAGATGAAGATGAAGATGCGATGAACTTGCAAGATTTAGATGATATCATATATTCAGATCCTAATACGCTAGAGGATTTCAAATACGGACATGTGAATTTTAATATCGAGTTGCACAACAAACTCAAGGGAAAAAGATTACTATACTTCACTTCTGCATTTAGTTCGATCGGTGTTTTCCTTTTTGGGTTTGAACAAGGTGTGATGTCATTGATCATAACTGAAAAATCATTTCTAAATTATTTTGATTCTCCAAATAGTATTCAAATAGGAACTTTAATTGCACTATTAGAACTGAGCGCTTTAATATCCTCTCTATTTGTTCCATATGTTTCAGACAACAAGGGAAGAAAGTATACAATCATAGCGGGTGCGTTTCTGTTCTGTATTGGTGGATTATTTCAGGCATTGGCCCCATTTGAAACTATTTGGGTGATGATGATAGGACGTATCATTAGCGGTGCTGGAATTGGGTTCTTATCTTCAATTATCAATCTATACCAATCTGAATGCTCACCAAATGATCAAAGAGGCATGATTGCAGCGCTAGCATTTACCGGTAACATCACCGGATTCTGTACTTCTATTTGGCTGGATTTTGCATGTTCATATCTTCCAGGAACAAGTTCTTGGAAGATTCCTTTGTTGACTCAAGTGTTATTGGGTTCAATCTTATTCTTTGGTGGTTTTTTCATTGTTGAGTCTCCTAGATGGTTACTAGCTAACGACTTCGATAATGAAGGTTATAGGGTGCTAAAGCTGTTTAACGACGATGATCCGAATAGAGACAAGGCACGCATTGAATTTTATAGCATCAAATCGGTGATTGAACAAGAAAGATTTGAAAGCGCTAATTTAAAAATAAGCTGGGCGTCGATCGTTAAAAAGCACAAGAAGGTCATACTGATTGGTTCTTCGTCGTTATTTTTTGCACAGTTCAATGGTATCAATCTAGTTAGTTACTATGCGCCTTTGATTTTTGAGAAAGTCGGATTTGAAGGGAAATCTGCATTCTTGATTACAGGTATAAATGCCATAATATACTGGTTTTCCACGTTCATCGCTTGGGTCCTAGTTGATAAACCACAAGCAGGAGGTGGCCGTAGGAAATTGTTTATGATTGGAGGTACGATTATGGGTGTGTGTATGTACTTATCAGGATTCTTGGAAGCTGTGGATAAGCATTGGGCTTCAGTGGTGGTTGCTATTTTGATTGTGGTTTACAATGCGGCGTTTGGATTCAGTTGGGGTCCATTGGCTTGGCTATATGCAAGTGAGGTGTATGCTGATTCGTATTCTAGGTCCGTGGGTGCATCATTAGGTACCGCCGTCAATTGGTTGAGTAATTTTGTTGTTGGGGAATTAAGTCCGTTAATGTTGGATCTTATTGGTTCGAAATTATACCTAATATACGGAACCTTCTGCTTCGTTAGCTGCTACGTTGTCTACAAATTTTACCCTGAAACTTCGGGTGTGGAATTGGAAGATATGAATAAATTATTTGATGAATTTTTTAGCCAGAAGGAATGATTTGTTACAATTTTATTGTTCCCCTGTGTTTTTAAGTTAAGCTATTGCGTTGATCTTATTAGTTCTCCCCATTGTTTTCTTTTACCCTCTTGTTTTTGTTACCTGTTTTATTTATTATTGTTTTGTTTTCATTGATTTTTTTCAAAGCACATATTCTAAACATGATGTATTAAATTTAATGTATTAGATTAACTATTACATATAAGGAAACAGCTATTTCCCAACCTTAAACCATTTTGGAACCTTGCTGCCAGAGGTAGAGTTATTACTCTCATTCTTCTTGCTGGATCCACTTATGGAACCAAGAATGGATCCAAGTAAACCATCGGAAGTCTTCACATCTCTGCTGTCATCCTTCATGTTTGCTCGACTGATCTCAAGCTTAACCTCATCCAAGTCATCAAGGTTCTTGGCTTTATCTAGATATTCATCTTTAATGTACTGTGATCTTTTAACCACACTATCTTTATAAACAAGTAGCGTTCTATGACCAAATCCACAATGAGCAACTAGTTCTCTACTGAGATCAGAAGCTGAGCTTAAAACTGCTTGAGGAGGATATGGGATATGTAATTCAAAGACTGGATCTTCATTTCTTGCAATTGCCTCCTTTTGAGAAGAAGACAACACTAATACCTTATTAACTAGCAGTCTATACAAATCTAACAATGTTTTAGTAGGTTCGATATTGAATTGAACTGTGTTTTGATCAGGGAACTTAACTCTAACCAAGCATTCCTTTATCACTGCAACTTTCTTCTTCTGTTCTAACTGTTCACGCTGTCTCTTGGACATCATCTGTTGGTTTGTATTTGCTTGCTTGGCAAGAATGGACTGATATAATCTAGCTTGGTCTATCGATAGATCATACACCGACTCATCCTCCGTATCAGTTGGTAAAGAATGCGTTAGGATCGGCTTATAAACTTCAATTTCCGGTGGACCATGTTGTTCTTCTATATCTATTTTCTTTGTAACATTAACTGGGACTTTCGATGTTTGAGTAGCCCCACTTACTGTGGCATTGTCGGGTTCTTGCACTGTCACGACTGCTTCTTTTTCGGGTGCTTGGTGACCGTCCTGTCCCGTTTTACTATCAGTTTGTGAAAAATCATCTTCGACATTCTCTGTGAACACATTCCTTTTGAATCTCAATCTAACTGAATGGTTACCTTCAGTTAAACCTAATGCACTCAATGGTTGATTGAATTGATCCGCTGTTTCGAGAATTGTGCTAAAACTTTGAATGATCGGATGATAAGAATTGACAATACGTTCTCCAGACTTTTGAGAAACATAGACTCTGTCAAAAAACTTCAAGCCTGTAGAGTCCTCAAAATTCTTCAACATTTCTAAAATAGAGTCGCTTGAATCAAACTCCCGGATCAAAGTTGCAGGTAATGGCATCTTGAAAGAGGCATCATCCTCTGGAGAGATGATCTGTAACTTGACTGTAACTTTAGCATTCCCACTCCTCACCGCAGATCTTGCACCAGCAGGTTGCAGAGCCAACTCCAAAGTAGAGCCATGCGGTAATCCTGCTAATCTATAAGGCAATGACAAATCCAAAAATCGTTTGCCATGCTTTAAAGAGTAACCATCTGCATTCATTTTGAAGTGTTTACAAGCATCGGCAACAACTTGCTGAAGCAGATTGTTTGGGGCAACTTCAACTCTCACCGTCTTGAACTGATACTTGACTGGAATCTGAGGCATTATAACTGTCGATCGGACAAATATTCTCGATACCTATCAAATCATTTAAGGGGGCAATTAATCAATCAACCTTGAAGAATCGCCACTCCCAAACCAGTTCTAAGATCTAACCCCAGTTTGAGAATTCGACGTCGCGTATCTAAAAGAATACCATTCAAACGACGTCGATCGACTCAAGCTTTGGGGTCGCGTTTTGTTTACAGTTCGAGTTGTTTACCTTTTTATGAAGTTAGCTTCGTCTCTTATAACTATATACCGATATCATCTAACAAAAAGCTGTATGGGTAGACAAAAAGTTGGAAAATCAGGAAAATGAAGAACAAATCAGCCTCCCCTGCAAAGACTACCTCAAGATTGAACAAGTCATCTTCTCAAGTGAGAATGGCGTCGCCAGCGAGATCGCTTCGATCTGTCAAAGGTTCATCATCGCCGATCAAATCACAACGTTCTTCAAATAGCTTGCAAAGTCTGGCATTGGACTCAAGTATATCGTCTTCCCAGCCAATAAAGAATACAAATATTAAAGTTATAGCAAGATTTAGACCTAAGAATGATATGGAGGTAAGCAATAATTCAACCAATATAGTCACTTACGACGACTGTAACAAAAGTGTCACCATCAACAGTTCGACAAACACAAGTAGTTTCACGTTTGACCACATCTTTGGCGAGGATACAACTCAAGAAGAAATTTTCAATTACTCGATTAAACAGACAACCAATGATTTGGCTCTAGGTTATAACGGTACCGTTCTATGTTACGGTCAAACAGGTTCCGGTAAATCGCATACAATGATGGGCCAGTTAGAGGATGATGTGCTAAAGGGCTTGATACCAAGAATCTTTGAACAAATTTTTCAGTGTATCCAGGATTCGTCAAACCGCATAGAGTATATTGTGGGTGTTTCCTACTTGGAAATTTATAACGACGTTTTGCAGGATCTACTTAACCCTTCAAACAATAACAAGCTAAACATCAGTGAAAGTAAAGAAGATGGTGTCCAGGTTAAAGGTTCAGAAACTTTGTACGTTGCTGAACTAAAGGATGTTTACGAGATCTTAGACAAGGGAAATAAAAATAGAAGTGTCGGCTCTACAAACATGAATGAGCAAAGTTCCAGATCTCATGCAATTTTGAAAATCACATTGACTTCGATGTACAAAGATACTGGTATCACGAAAATTGGTAACCTGTTTTTGGTTGACTTAGCTGGTTCTGAAAAGATTGATAAAACAGGGGCCTCTGGTAGAGTCTTGGAGGAGGCTAAGAAAATCAATTCTTCTTTGTCAGCTCTAGGTAACGTCATCAACTCCTTAACCGATGGAGAGTCTACTCATATTCCGTACAGGGACTCGAAACTCACTAGAATGCTACAAGAATCGTTGGGTGGTAACTCTAGAACGACGCTAATTATAAATTGTTCTCCATCATCATACAACGAACAGGAGACATTATCCACTCTGAGATTTGGATCAAGAGCTAAAAAGATCAAGAATACCGTTCACATTAACAGTCAATTGAGTAATAGTGAAATGAAAAAGAGGTACTTAGAAGAACGAGAATTGAACGAGTTGAATCAAATCAAGATTCAGAAACTCAACAGACAGAACCAATATCTAGAAGAGGAAAATTCGCAGCTTCGTGAGGAGCTGCAGAAATATAAAGAGATTGTGAAGCTGCAAAACGCTACTGACAGCAAGGATATGGATGCTTCAATTATGGAGATGACTGCGACTCAAAATATGATGGCAAAAGAATTGGAGAACAAGTGTATTCGAATTTCGGAGTTAGAAGAAGAATTGAATAAATCCGAGCAAACATCAGTGAAGCTGGACGCTTTACACACTGCATTATCCCAATTCTCAAGCCATATAGAACAAGTTGAAAATCAGAACAAGCAGCTGAAAAAAGATATAGAGTCACTGCAAGAAGTCAGCGAGATCAAGAGTTCCAAGATTAAAGAGTTAGAGCAACAGATTAAAGAACAAGACAGTCTAGTTGAACAAAACTCATCAATATTTGAAGGGAAATTATCTAGTTTGAAAACCAGGTTGTCGTATGCGAAGGTCCTGCAGAAAACACAAGTAGCAAATGGTGATCAAGAACAGCAGGTATCTACTAATAATTCTGATGGTAAGGAAAACCTCGTTATTGATGAAAGTGAATTGATTTCTATGAAAAAGTCGATGAAGAATAGGATCGGATTGAATTTACGGATTGTGAAACCCATGAGAGGAGGCCAGGAGGATGATTTACAAAGTTTTTAATAATTAAACTTCATTTTAATTTTATTGTATATTTTTTATGTGTTTTTGCTTTTGTATATGTGTTTTTTTCGATTTACTTCATTAGATATACCACGATTATTTCTTTTTAATCTTTGAATCCTAATACTATACCACGGATATTATTTTAATGCCTTCAAAGTTCATAAAAATTAAAAAAATAAGTTATTAAAGAGTAAATATATAAACTTTGTAAGTTAATATCGCCAGTCATTATTTCATATATATATATATGTCAGTGTTTATGCGAGAACAATATTTTCAATTGAAGTTCCGTCGTTCCTTTTTGTTAGTTTTAAATTTTTTTATTTCATAATCATTAACGAAGTTTTATTCAAATGACTTCTGACCCATCTTCAAACTTAAAATGTTTCTAACATCCGAAGTAAAACGTAAACTGTTCAATAAAGGCAGCAAGTTCATCAACTCCAAATCGTCGGGATCATTGATCCAACCTTCAATCACAATTCCATTATCCTTATGGAAACTGTAGCTGATAGGAGAATTGTCCACAATGACAACTTTGCTCAGATCAAATTGGGATCTAGTAGTACTTGAGTCTCTGTTCCTACTGGCAGATCGATCCCTAACCAACGAATCGGTTGAGTTACCGGTATGATGTTGCCCCAATACACCGCTACTACCCCCTTGAAGGACACTTAAATCTTTGACGTACCCTTTTCCTTCCACAAAGATACAGCTGTCTCTGTAAAACCTCTGATTAAACAAACGTTTTTTATTTCCAGGCGATTTATCCTTCAATAGCACCTCTTGTTCAAGATAGTTGATAACTGGATCTGCGTATTCCTTGATAGATGCCGTAAAGCAAACCAAGTTGTACCAGTTCTTAACAATATGTAGGAATTCATCAACATATGGACGCTTGTATACGTGGTATAGGGTAGCCAATTGGTTGTTGTTAATTTTAATTTCAATCGTAGTCCCCTGATGTCTATTCAAAATTGATGAGTTGTGTCTCGATAATGAATGGATCAATGTTTCGTCGAGATCTAATACTAAAGTCTTTTGTGCTATAGGTGGAGGGTTGTGTATATCAAAATTGAACAATAGTTTAGGAAAAATGAACTTCCTTCTTTTGGTGTTTGGTTGTGCTTTTCTTTCGGAAGTCGGAGTCAGTGGCTGTAACTTCTGTCTGGTCTGTGATCTAGATTTCCTATTGGTTCTAATAGGTTCTTGTAACTGAGTAGGGCGTAAAGATGAATTGATCTGTTCTGCTTGAAGCTGCAATTGCTGTTGAACTGAAGACTGTGGTTTCAACATTTCAGAGTCCACAACCCCTGTTGGGGACTTAATCTGATCTTCTAATTTATCGGCCAACTCAAACTCTATATCTTCCTCTATTATTGTGGGAATATTTGAGGATGTTTCTTCCTTTTTCTTGGAAGTTGTCTTTTCCAGTGTTGGATTAGATTCTATCTGTGTAATTTTTGAATCAGTTGTGTCATCAAGATCCTGTCTTTCGGGTTCAAATAATATCTCGGGATCTAATTGTGCTTTCCCAAACATCAGCAACTGAAAATATATAAATGGATACATAACAAGATAGGCCGCAAATGAAATTGGTTTGATTATCAAGTAGTTAGGGAAGAAAAATACTATATGTATCAATAGTTTAAACAGCGTCTTATCAGGATCAGAGCTGAACTCGTCGTAATCGGACTCCTGATCCAAAATCTCCGGTTTCAAAGGCGTATCCTGTCTAGTTACTATATTGGCATCATCAAATGGCAAATCATTCAATTTGTTACTTCTGTTAGTCTTTGTGATATCATATTTTTTGTCTTGTTTCACATTCAAGAAACCATTCTTCTGATCATATTCCGGCGGCGTTTCTTGGCCCTCTCTCTGATTCTGGCTTTGGTTCTGGTTCTGTCTCTGATCCAGATTCAGGCTCTGATTTTCTAATGAAGCATGGACGCTCTTCCCCGCAGACTGGTTCAATCGGTCATCGGATACATCGGAAACCGTTACGGCAGCCGGGTTGAAGGCCTTGTCAACATGGCTAGCTAAGAATTGTAATGAGTTCATGTTACCCCAGTCCCAATTCCGGTTTAGCCTGGTGGGAAAATGCTTTAATGCGTTGTTGAAGAGCGTGTAGGGCTGACTACCTCTAATATAATACACAATCAGCTGTTAACTTGAGCATATGGTGACTCTCTAGGAGACAAGTAGGCATAGCGGGAAAGAAAGATCGAGAGAGAGATGAGCAATCCATGTTCCAGCAGAGAGAGCATGTGAAGGAGCCCCTCGTATCGCACAGAGAACAAAACGAGGGCGGTGCCGGTGTTGGTTAGTTTGCTTACATGATGTATGATGTCATATTGATGTTTCAGGTAGCCGTTTGTTGGCTTCTGCGTCTCTGTTGGCTGTTTGGTGTTGGGCAGCCGGGCAGCCAGCCAGCCAGTCTTTTGGCCTGTTTGGTTAGGTCAAATTCGTTGTATATATATATACTGAGAACAATTCTTGTTATCATATGAACTGTCACAGAAGGAGCTACATATGTAATAAGAAAACTAGTCCTTCGTTGATAAGATCTACAAGGACGACTGTATTATGATTTCGATCACCGTTCATTTACCTATATAAAGTAGTTACATTGCATTGCAAAAACACTGGTCCTTTTTTCCTAACTAATCTCTATTCCCCGTGTAACCCCCTCTTCCTCTCATACCGCCTCTGATACCACCCCTACCTCTGCCTCTCCCCCTGACGCTGTTACCGTTATTGCTGTACCCGTTCCCGTTACCACTACTCGAGCTATGGTTGTAAGTGGTTGAGATGTTATTATAAGATGTCTTTCTGCTAGAACCCACGCCTCCAGTGTTACCCGACTCGGAAGCCTTCTCCTCCACAACTGAAGGGGAGGAAGAACCTGAAGACTGTTCTCTGTTCCCACCATTTCCATTGGAAAATGATGATCTTGTTTTCAATCCCTTGATAATACTCTTTGAACTTGATTGCTTCTCGCTTGCTTCAGTAGCGGATGTATCTTCCTGTTCCACAAGTAACCTATAATTGAAATCGTACCCATTAGAGCAACTCTCCATATGAACTTTACCATCACTCAAATCCAATGCCAAATGACCGTAACTTAAATCACAAAGGTTATAATGCCAGGTATTTTGAAATGAAATGTAGTAAAGATCATTCAACTGTCTAATTAATGTGTTGATTTCTCTCTGTTTCGATTGTGAACTGAACGAGTCTAGCTCTTCGTTGTTCGAAGTTAATGACTGCGATAACTGTAATGGTGGTATATCCTCAACACCTTTGGTAGATATTGGGATCTTGTCAAAAACTTCCAACGCTAGTTCAGTACATGTGATCATCATCGGATCGTTTATTTTATAAAGTAACTTCTCGTACCTTTGTTGAATATTCTTCCAAATAATCGCTAGTTTGGATCTAGATTCATTAAATTTCAACTTGAAGCTCTCAAAGCTTGGATTGATCGATAGCTGGTTGTAGGAAGATATATATTTGAAATGTAAAGAGTTCGAAATGGTGTAGTCCATCTTGAAAAAAATAGAGAGATGTTCTAATAACGGTTCTCTCGCTGGCGATTGGTGCGTTATAAAGATCTTGATCGCTTTGTTATACAACTCAGGATTTTTTTCAGTGAATTCAGTCAATGTGTAAATCAATTTCCCAAATTGTAATAATGTGATCCATATATTACCTGGATCTCCACTGATGGGCAACAACGTGTCAGAATTTTTAAGCTGGTCAAAACTAGAGCTCTCATTAAGAATATCCTTTAAATCGAGCAAAGATCCTTGATGGAACAACTTATGGTACGACAATGAACCACCAATTCCAGCAAGTAGTATACTGTGTCCACTCTTTGTAGTTATTATGAACATGTTTCCATCGTCCACAATATTGAGGTTATCCACCTTATAAACTCCGTATCTAAACTTGTTAATAACCAAGGAATCCTCGCACATTCCATAAATAGTATAAACAGGGACTTCCAACTTCAATTCTCCACTAATAAATTTACTTAATTCGGAGACA
Source organism: Ogataea paraovalis (assembly GCA_030565405.1). NCBI lineage: Eukaryota > Fungi > Ascomycota > Pichiomycetes > Pichiales > Pichiaceae > Ogataea > Ogataea paraovalis. The sequence goes on from JAJMBU010000089.1 coordinate 31,313, forward strand.
TCCTGATCTTTCAACAAAACTTTCAAATTTTCATGCTCGTTGGATAAGTGTTCAACAGCGTCACCGGTAACCTTGGATAGTTCCGATATTTGAGATATGATCCTCTCTGGTAATAGCGGAGAAAACTCCACAATGTGCCTCAAATAAGATTCGTGAATTCGTCCCACACTTCCCTCATCTAAGAACCCAAAATTACCTGTATGAATGATAACATCTGCTTTGAATTGCTTAGCAAGCTTATTGAATAGAGATAGTTCACCTCTTATGTCTGCCACCGCAAGGATCTTGATGCCCTCCTTTTCTATCAATCGTGGAGCCATTTCGATTATATGACCTACCTCCTATATCTGAGATGTTGCACAAAAATTTTCACTAAACCAGACTCCTGGTATTAATCCTGGTACACTTATTGTCCTGAGGAAAATTAAAGCTGTCTGATAAAGATGTAAATCCAAATCTATTTTCCTTGCTCTTTTGAATATTTGTTGTCTTTATTTAATTATCTCAATCAAATTAATCTTTTTATCAATGTCTCAAACCTGATTACTTTCCTCAAGAAAAGTACACAGAAAACACAGAACCTATCAATGACAGATGAAACCCTGTAGTAAAAACACAATCACTGGATCCTTTCGATGCACACCTGATTCAGCAAATTTATCGCAAAACTAATGCGGCCTCTGCGTAGTTCGAATCTTGGTGCACAGTAATTCAGAGATATTTATCAACTAATGCCCAATTCTGTTCACAATTCTCCTCGTCGAACTTTAACGTTAACTCTACAGAAGGTATTCCCAATTACTCACTGCGATCGACTTTGTCTCTGTCAGTGTTGCCCTCACATCACAGGCTGGTTCCTAGCCATCAGTGGCGCAGCATGGCCAGTGTTCCCATTTCGGTAATTGTGTATGTGTGGCGCGTAATTAGCGCTGCGTATTGTAATTTGTGCTTCTCGTCTAGACGATAAGTAATACAGTCAAGGAAGCATATATTTTCCATTTTCAATTGTCTTTAGAGGCTGATCTATCACTCAACTCAAAAATAGATAAATGACTCCCAGGAACAATTTAAACTAAATAAAAATATATAGAACTAAAACAAAAAAACAAGATTTTGAGAAGAAAGAAAGAAAATTAACAATAAACAGTAAACAGGATGGAACGAATCAGAAAAACAAAAGTAAAAAGTAAGTACACCAAAAAATGTTCAAAAAAAATAAAACTAAAAATCGCAGAGTCAAAATCGCTTTTTGAAAACAAAAAATCACAGACAATCAAAGTAAAGCATAAAATGAATATAAGAAAGTATAGGAAAAACATAAAAGTATAAATAACCAGAAAATCGGCACAAATTTAAATCATTATGACAAAAGGATCAGCATAAAACTCAACAATCATGGAGCCTATTGTATTCAATAACGATTTCAGACTTTAGCAGCAAGCTCTTCTAGCAATTTATAGTCTCTCTTTTCAATGGAACCATTACCGGGCAATCTAGTTTGGCCCATTAAGTATAAATCAACTTCTCTGGCACACTGTCTACCTTCTTGGATACCCCAGACAACTAAAGATTGACCTCTTCTACAATCACCTGCAGTAAACAAGTTACCATTTCCATCAACTCTGTAGCCATTTAAATCAGTAGTTGAAATGGTACCTCTCTTGGTCTTTTGGACCTTCAAATTATCTGACTCTGGTCCAACGAAACCCATGGACAGTAACACAACCTCAGCAGGGAAGAACTCTTCAGAACCTGGAACTTCAGCCATTTGCCAAGCTCCTGAATCGGCTCTCTTCCATTCGACTCTGACAGTCTTGATACCCTTAACATTACCTTCTTCATCGCCCACAAATTCCTTAGATAAGATACAGTATTCTCTTGGATCCTTACCATAATGCTCCTTGACTTCAGCATGGCCGTAATCAACTCTGAAGATTCTTGGCCATTGAGGCCATGGGTTATCCTTTTGTCTATCATCGGTTGGATGTGGCAATAATTCAAAGTTAGTAACAGACTTGGCGCCATGTCTAGTAGCAGTACCCAAGCAATCGTTACCAGTATCACCACCACCAATAACAATGACATTTTTTCCTGAAATTCTAGTTCTAATTGATTCCAAATCATCTTCTAGTAAAGCCTTAGTATTCGACCTTAATAAGGTCATCGCATAGTCAATGTTATTGAACTCTCTACCTGGAATTTTCAAATCTCTTGGAATGGTTGAACCAACACATAATAACACAGCATCGTTAGACTCTCTTAACTCGGCAACAGTCACGTCTTCACCGATAGTGGTGTTACAAACAAATATCACGCCTTCAGCTGCCATCAAATCTGTTCTTCTCTTGACAATGCCTTTATCTAGTTTCATGTTTGGAATACCATACATCAGCAAACCACCTGGTCTGTCAGCTCTCTCATAAACCGTAACCCAATGACCAGCCTTGTTCAATTGATCTGCAGCAGCAAGACCAGATGGACCAGAACCAATAACGGCAATCTTCTTTCCAGTTCTGACTTCTGGTGGTGTTGGTTTAATCCAACCTTGAGCAAACCCGTAGTCAATGATACCAGCCTCGATGGATTTGATACCAACAGGAGCATTACCAGAAACGTTGACCACACAGGCTCCTTCACATGGAGCAGGGCAAATCTTGGAAGTGAACTCTGGGAAGTTGTTGGTCATTAACAATCTTTGTAGAGCGTCGTACCATCTATCCTTGAAGACCAATTCGTTCCATTTAGGAATAACATTGGAGATCGGACAACCTGTATCAGATTGACAGAATGGAACACCACAATCAATACATCTAGCAGTTTGGTAGTGTAAATCTTCTTTGGTTAATCTTGAAGATAACTCTTTCCAATCGTTTGTTCTAGACTTAGCAGGTCTGTATGGTTCATTTCTTCTTTTGTATTTAACGAAACCACCAACCTTGTCTAACTTAATAGCTTTCTTTTCTTCGTGTTTGATGTCAATAATGGTATCCTCCAAATCCAAGACTTTTGGTTCTTTTGAAGCAGAAAATGCTGATGTTGCGTTTCTTGGTTTCACCTTAGAAAACTCACCATTGGTGATATCAGCTTCTGGGTCCTCCTTGATGGTCTTGAAATAGGAAGAAGCTTCTTTCTTCTTTAGCTCAGCTTGCTTAGCAGCTTCAGCCTCCAACACCTTCTTATATTCAAATGGGAACACCTTGACAAATCTGGATAAGAATCTGTTAAAGTTGTTTAAGATTCTATCAGCAATTTCCGAGCCGGTATAATGTCTATGATCTTCCAACAAGCCTCTCAAGAAGGCAATTTCTGATGGATCAGATAAGGAGGTCAGTTCAACAAGTTCTTTGTTAACCTTCTCTTCGAAGTCTTGGGCCATATCCAAAACATAAGCAATACCACCGGACATACCAGCAGCAAAGTTACGACCAACAGAGCCCAAAACAACAACTCTACCACCAGTCATATATTCACAACCATGATCACCTGTACCTTCAACAACTGCAGTGGCACCTGAGTTTCTAACAGCAAATCTTTCTGCAGCAATACCTCTGAAGAAGGCAGTACCAGAGGTAGCACCGTATAAACAAGTGTTACCAATGATAATGTTTTCTTCGGCCTTGAAGACAGAGTCCTTTGGTGGATAAACAATTAATCTACCACCAGATAAACCTTTACCAACATAATCGTTACAGTCACCTTCTAGTTCCAAGGTGATACCAGAAGCTAAGAATGCACCAAATGATTGACCAGCAGAACCTTTAACGTTAACATGAATGGTATCATGTGGTAAAGCTGCTGGGCCAAACTTCTTAGAGCATCTGTAAGACAATGTAGTACCTATAGATCTATCGGTATTGATGGCCTCTGCCTCGATAGTAACAGGTAAACCTTTATCTAAAGTAACTTCTGCTTCATCAATCAACTTGTTGTCCAATCTGACGTGCAATCTGTGATCTTGTTTCTTGACACATCTCGTGGCAACACCTGGTCTAATAGTATGTGCTGGAGTTAAGATTGGAGATAGATCCAAGTTTGCATTCTTTGTTGTTCTCAAATCATCTCTAACCATCAATTTCTCAGCTCTACCAACCATCTCATCAATAGTTCTGAAACCAAGTTTGGCCATGATACCTCTCAATTCGTTAGAGACATAGAAGAAGAAGTTGATAACGTGCTCAGGCGTACCCTTGAATTGTTCTCTTAAAACAGGGTCCTGAGTGGCAATACCCACTGGGCAAGTGTTGGTGTGACACTTTCTGTTGTAAACACAACCCATCGAGATCAAAGGAGCAGTAGCAAAACCCCATTCCTCGGCCCCGAGTAAACATGCAATAGCAACATCCCTACCAGTTTTCAATTGACCATCAGTTTGCACTGTAACTCTACCTCTCAAGTCATTCAACACTAACGTTTGATGGGTTTCAGCCAAGCCTAATTCCCATGGCAAACCAGCATACTTAATACCGGTCCATCTGGCAGCACCAGTACCACCGTCGTGACCTGAAATTAAAATATGGTCTGCCTTGGCCTTGGCAACACCAGATGCAATGATACCAACACCAACTTCAGAGACTAATTTGACAGAAACTCTGGCTCTTGGATTGGCACATTTCAAATCGTAAATCAACTGCTTCAAATCTTCAATAGAATAAATGTCATGGTGAGGTGGTGGTGAAATCAATCCAACACCTTTTGTAGAATGTCTTGTCTTAGCAATTGATTCCGAGACTTTATAACCTGGTAATTCACCACCTTCACCTGGCTTAGCACCTTGAGCCATTTTGATTTGAAGTTCATCGGCATCTGCTAAATAGTAAGAAGTAACACCAAATCTACCAGAAGCAACTTGTTTAATAGAAGATCTCATAGAATCACCGTTATCAGCTGTTTTAGATCTTTCAACATCTTCACCACCTTCACCAGTATTAGATTTACCACCCAATCTATTCATGGCAACTGCTAAAGTAGAATGGGCTTCCATGGAGATAGAACCATAGGACATGGCACCAGTACAAAATCTTCTGACAATCTCAGTCCACGGTTCAACTTGGTCAATAGGGACAGGGGTTGAAGTTGAAAAATCGAAATCTAGTAAGCCTCTCAAAGTACATTTTTTAATTGCATCGTACTCTTTCTTGGAATAAGCATCGTAAGCCTTCTCATTCTTGTTTCTCACAGCATCTTGAATATTTGCAATTGCTGATGGATCATTGATGTGGGCATCACCACCATCTCTCCAATGGTATTCACCAGATTCTGGTAATCCTTTCGGTTTGATGGTTGATCTTGTTGGGAAACCTCTTTCATGTAAAGTGAAAGCATCTTGAGAGATGTACTCAAATGTTATACCCTTGATTCTGGAAGCTGTACCAGCAAAGCATCTGTCAATAACAGAGTTGTCAACACCTAACGCTTCAAAAATTTGAGCACCTTTATAAGAGGCTAAAGTAGAAATACCCATTTTTGACATAACTTTCAGTAAACCGTCATCAATCGCATGTTTATAGTTATCCAGCACTTGCTTATCAGTGAGGTCACCATATGGGGAAGCTAAAAGATTTTCACGATTCAACTTAACTAGAGTTTCCATAGCCAAATATGGGTTGACAGCATCAACACCATAACCAACCAAACAACAAACGTGATGAACTTCTCTAGCTTCAGCAGTTTCAACAATAATTGCAACTTTAGCACGTTGTTTCTGTCTGACCAAATGATGATGGACAGCACCAGAGGCAATTAGAGCACTAACTGGAACCTTATCAGCAGAAGTGGCTCTATCGGATAAGATGATTATCTGATGATCATCAACAATTGCTTGGGTAGCTTCTTGGCAGATTCTATCCAAAGCATCTGTATAACCGGTCAAACCTTCAGATTTATCGAAAGTGATATCGATATTAGCAACAGACCACTTAGGATAAACCTTTTGAATTTCTTTTAAGGCAATCAGTTCATCATTCAATAGCACCGGAGATGCCATCAACAGTCTATTACATTGGGAAGGATTCATTTCCAATAAATTACCTTGAGGACCAACATAACATTCCAAAGACATGACGATTCTTTCTCTGATTGGATCAATCGGAGGGTTTGTAACCTGAGCAAATAGTTGTCTGAAATAGTCATACATCAGTCTTGGTTGCTCTGCAAGACAAGCTAAAGCAGCATCGTTACCCATGGAACCTAAGGCTTCTTTACCACCAGCACCCATTGGGGCCAACAAAGCAACAACCTGTTCTAAGGTAAATCCAAAAGTTAAAAGCCTTGGATCCTCTTGAAATTTAATCGACAAATCAATGTTGGAAGAAATCTCAACGCCTTTACCTTCCAACTTAGCGAATAGCTCAGGCATCGTAATCATGTTGGACAACAGCCAAGCTTTGAAGTCAAATCTTGAAGAGACCTGCTTCTTCAACTCTCTGTCGTCGACAATTCTTCCTTCTTTGGTATCAACCAACAACATACGTCCTGGTTGTAATCTACCCTTCTCAATAACTTTATTGGATTCGATTGGAATAACACCGACTTCGGAAGCACATATCATTCTATCATCATCGGTGATGTAGTATCTACAGGGTCTCAAACCATTTCTGTCCAAATTGGCACCACAGAACCTGCCATCAGCAAAAGTGAACAAAGCAGGGCCATCCCATGGTTCCATTAGGCAAGCAGCCCATTCGTAAAAGGCTTTTTTCTTAGGATCCATGTTTTCATTGTTTTGCCAAGCTTCAGGAACTAACAGCATAACCGCTTCAGGTAAAGATAAGATACCGTTCACAACTAACAACTCCAAAACGTTATCTAAAGCAGCAGAATCAGAACCACCTTCTTCAATGATAGGGTACAATTTATCTAAATCGTCACCGAACAACTTAGATTGCATAACACCTTCTCTTGCTCTCATCCAGTTCTTATTACCTCTTAGCGTATTGATTTCACCATTATGGGCAGCCCATCTTAAAGGTTGGGCTCTATCCCATGATGGGAAAGTATTCGTTGAGAATCTGGAGTGAACTAAAGCAAAGTGACATTCATAATCAGCATTGACCAAATCATGATAATAAGAGTAAACTTGAGATGGAACTAATTGACCTTTGTAAACAATATTCTTATTTGATAAGGAACAAATATAAAACCAATTATGTAAGCCAATGGTGTGGGTTGATTGTTTTCTTAAAATGTACAACTTTTTTTCAAAGTCCTTTTCATAGCTTGATTCAAATTCCTCATCTGAAATATCCTTCAAAACTGTACCAGAGTAAAGTTCTTCCATAACCACAAGTGGTTGCATGATTAAAGGCTCTCTTGACAACGCGGCAGGACCCAAGATCGAGGAATCGACTGGTATACTTCTCCAACCTAAAACTTTCAAGCCCAAGGAGTTTGCAATATTCTCAAAGGTGGATTTTGACTTTTGATAAACTTCTTCATCTTTTTTGAAAAAAAGGTTACCAACAGCATATTGACCTAATTTTGGTAATTTGATGGAACAGTGGTATTCAAACTCTCTGACCATGAACTTGTGAGGAATAGAAGTCATAACACCAGCACCATCACCATCTCTTGCATCAGAGCCGACTGCACCTCTGTGGGTCATATTACATAGTAAATATCTGGCATCTGAGATAATTTTATGAGCAGCTTCACCTTTAATGTGGCATGCAAAACCTATAATAATAATAATAAGAGAATAGAGCGTTAGTATATTGTACAAAGAATCAAAAGAAGAAGAAACCACGATTGCTTTATTACTTACCAACACCACAATTGTCTTTTTCATACTGGGGGTCGTATAAACCCTTTTGAGTTGGGATGGTGGAAGCCCAAGTTTTGTTTTCGGCGGTTTCATCATATTGATAAACCGAGTAAGACTCCGAGTTATTACCTTCAATAGGTTCGTACTCCAAATGTTGATCGGATTTAACAACCATTTTTGAATTGAACTAAATGAATGGATAAGAAAGAAAGGGGGTGTAGAAAGATAGTCGAAAGTTTCCTTGTATAGATAATAGATAATAGATCAAACCAAAATATAGCCTGATATATGGAGTGATCAAAGGTATGAAATAAATGAGAGAGAAGAAAACGCAGTTGAATAAATAGATAAAGAGGTGAAATTGATTAAACTTGAATCAATGTTTGTGCTGAGCAAATAGAGGAGTTAATGATAACAACAGTGAATGAGAAAGCAAGTTGAGTTGAGTTGAGTTGAGTTGTATGCTCTTCAAAAATATTGCTGCGATAACTTCACCTTTGGATGTAATTTAGCAATGATTAAGTCTAGTCAGAAAAGAAGACAAGGGATATAAAAAGAAGAACTAAAAGGAAGACAAAACAAAACAAAATAAGAAGAGGGTTGGGCGTCTAATCGTGCAAGATTGGAAAATTTTTCCCCATGTCGTCTTCTGCTTCTTCTTCCCAGCTTCGACTTCGACTGCCTCCTCCTCCTCCTCCTCCTCCTCCTCCACTCTCTTTCTTCTATCTGGATGCACTGCAGCCTAACGCACCCCAACTACCCGATGCTCCCCACGCTATCGCGCTATCGTCCCACCACGCTTCCCCCCCATACCTCTATTTTCTCCCGCTATCTCGAACCACTCGCCCGCGAGTAATACGTCATGGATCATCAACCTCCTCCTGTCTGTGAGATGAGGGGGCGGGCAGGCCGCAGAACCCAGTTACCCAGCCGGCCGTGCAATCATTAATCCCTGCTGTTTTCTCCCGGTGGCGGCGTGGATCGCGGCGCAGAATTAGTGGTGTGTGCAACGTGGGTTCACGCTTATCGCACCGCATGCTTGGCTCTTGCCCGCGGGACTGCCTCGAATCTCTAACCAATCGAATCGAGCAGATTTCTAAGCTGCTCCCCGTCGCCGCCGTCGCCGTCGCCATCGCCATCGTCATCGTCATCGCACCCATGCTTATTACTGACTGAAACTGTCCTGCCCCTCTTCGTCACTCGAATTTTTGCTGCCCACCTTCCTGCCTTCCCATGCCCATTGCCACCACGGTTGTCTCTTTCGGTGTGGCTGATCCACCAGGATGGATCCAATACCCATGGTTGCAGCAAATTCACACAGCCTGTTCCTGCTAGATCTGTGCAGCTGTATTATTCTTATCTTCCCTTGGATCATTCATCCATCCATCTCGCTTCAGTCAATTAGAATATCCGACTCCCTTAGCTTTTGTCTCTGACTATTCCTCTTTTTTCATCGATGTATTATATGCTATGCAATGTCTACAAATAATACATTTAAGGATAGATCTGTGGCGACCACGCACACCCCCTATATCTATATTTTTTGTTTTCTCGTAGATGCACAATCAAAAAGCTTCCCTGGATCGTGCAGGACTTTCTCGGTAATCCCCGTTCTCCCCCCAGGATCTCTAATTGCATTCACCCAATTCCAAATTACTATAATATAAACAAATTAATGCATCCAGAAATTATTCAGGTCGTGTATATTTCCCGTTTTTCCAACTTGCCCAGCATCTGGTTGGACCCTCTACTAACTATAATATTCACATTATGTAATCTAAAACTATTATGTAAAGGTGAAGGTAATCAATCACAGAGCTAGCTCTCTAGCAATTATGAAAAGAAGACACAAAATAAGATTAGCTAATTAATTACAAAAAAACAACAATTAAGAAAAAGTGAGAGTAGTAGGAAACATGCATACAAAGTATATATATTATATATATTTTTTTCTTTTCGTAGGAACATCTATCTATATTTATTCGAGTTCTTCGTCTTCATCGTCTTCAGCATCACCTAACTCGGCTTCCATGATTGTTTCGGAATAGTTCTCATTATATTTTCTTGCAATTCTTGAAGCTCTACCCATCTTTTTAGCTTCTTCCCTAGCCTTCGCTTGCAAGCTTCTTAGTTGATCTTTGAATGACGATCTAACCGATCTATTGCTGAAACAATCCCACATCTTCAAACCTGAACTTGCACCTCCAACAACTAAATTACCGGCAACTTCAATATCTGGCGCAAAGCTAGTGGATAGTACATTGCCACAACCAAAATCTCTACTCAAAACCATCGATGGACCTTGTGTATTATCAACTTTCCATAGCTTGATAGCTTTTTCACCCATTGCACCAGTCACTAGAATATTATCTAAAAATGCATTCGACTCCAATGTAGAAATACCCGAATCGTGTGCATGCAACGTCCAGAGTGACTTGTTTTGTATCTTGGCATCGAAACAATAAATGTTACCTTGATCTGTACCAGCATAGAACAAACTGGATCCATTGGAAGCCCATCTGACAGATTCCACTTCCTCGGTTCCATTTCCAATCTTGTATCTTTGAGACATTTGGCTTTCTTCGGAGACTCTCACATCAGACACACAACAATATGAATCGTAACCTCCAGTTAACAAGATACTACCGTTGTCGATCCCAGAGGCATCTTGGAACCATTGTGACGACGAAACATGTTTCCCTTGATGGATCTTGTTCATCGATCTAGCAACTTGACAACTGGTTAAATCCCATAGCTTGACGGTAGCATCTGCTGATGTGGAAGCTAACACATTTCTAAACGTCTTATTGTGGGATAAGGATAAAACTGCATCGGTATGGTGTGTCGTCACATGGGTATTCTTCTTACCCTTTTTACCTTTCTTCTTCTTCTTACTTGACATAGAGTCATCGAATTCGTTCTCCCCCAAGATCGCATCAGGGAATGCCTTGTCTATAGAATCCAAGTTCCAGATCTCAATGGTTGGATCAAATGTACCAACAGCTGCAAAATTTCCAATGTTTGAGTCATCGTTGGCACCATTTGGCTTGAAGCTCATCCATTCAACACATAATGGGAAGCTAGGTAGCATCAAATCGTGGTGAATGTATAGGTTGTTCTCTCTTATAAGGCCTCTAGCAGCATCAGCATCCAACTTATCTTCTTCTTCTTCCTCAGCACCCATTGGTGCTCCTGCACCATCATCATAAATATAAACATCCAAATAGGAAATATCATCTTCTGTTCTTGTGGCCAAAATCATGTTGTCGGTTGGATAAACCTGTAATTCTGCTTTTTCCTCAGCAATATCCTTCTCAGTGGGTAACGAAATATAATGATCATCACCTTCAAGATCTTCGTCTTCATCTTCATCTTGATCTTCATCTTCATCTGCATTTCCGTTTGCGCTTCTTGACTTTTTAATATACTTGGCACTTGTATTGGACAAACCTGGGAACATTGTAATTGGTTCACCATTTTCATCAACTGGATCGTTGTCATAGTGTTCTAGATCGTATTCTTTCAAATCGTCATCAATTTCAATTTCAGTCTTGATAGCCCCGGTATTTATATTAGTTGAGCGTTCTCCCTCCTGCTCCTCGTCTTCTTCTTCTTCATCCTCAGCGTTTTGTAAACCAGCTTTAGCTCCAGAGATCTGCAATTTAGCCATCTCTTCAATCCTTGCCATCTCCTCTTCATCCAATTCATATTTCTCCGGAAATTCTGAGGCAAACCCTCTAGGAACCCAGCTCGATGCAGAAATCATTGTGTTTATTCTTGCTGTTGGCCTGCTGTTTTTCCTTTTATTATGATCAAATGTTAACTGAACTTCCTTAGTATATTCATATACATCCTGCAAAGATATATATATCTAAAAAAATTTTTTTTTTTTTTCATCTCTGTGTAGTAATGTTTTATGTCATCATGAAACCTGCCGGATGCGGAAGAAGGCTGCTTAACTTCTGAAAAGGTGGTCCCTTACATCTCACAACGTAAGCTGAATCCTACAGATGTCAATAAGTTTTGTACGCCTCCACATTCAATGAAAGAAGGGATGAAGGTACCTTCCACACGGGACATGTGAAAACAGAAGTGTTGGACAAGACTATGGCCAGTAACGCAGAAGAGCAAATCGCTAGAACTGAAAACGTTATTGAAATGATTGCTCTATTTAATGACACTCCAGGAGGTCTTCATCAGAATAGAAAATTTTAGACTTGCAAATTGGCTCTTGTTTTATGCACTTTTATCGGTATATGTAGTTTACTATTGCGTTTGTAGTTTCCTCTTTATCCACAAAGAGTTTTTGTTGATTATCCTACAAAAAATAGTTGTTGACAATTTTCTCTCGTTATTGTCTCTGTACAATCAATTCTTCTTTAGGCAAACTTTTATTGTTAATCTCTAATTGATTAGATCGATCGATATTTGTGGGAAATCCCGGGTGTTTATTTTTAGTACCTGTAGTTACACAAGGCCATTCATTAAATTCTACTCTCCAAAAATTGAAAATTTATTATGATGTATATTATGTCAGCGAACATGGATCACCGATTCTCCAACGGCCATCGGCATTGAAATTCCAACAAAAAAAAGGGAGGAAATCGAAACAGATATCGTAATTGTTGCATTAAAACGTTACAAATAAGTAATTCCAATTCTATAATGGCTGATAAGAAACAGAGCAAGAAAACAATTGAGGATCTTTTAAAGATGCTTGCCATGGGCGAGGAACTCACTCAAAACCAAAAGAAAGAGATGAGTGAATACAAGTTTTGGAAAACTCAACCGGTGGCTAAGTTTGATGAGACTTTTCAAACAGAAGGTCCAATTGACCAGTCTAGAACTCCAGATGATATTCCAGATGATCCTTTTCCATTATTAAAAGATTTTGAATGGGTCACTATGGACTTGGACGTTCCTGAAGAGATGGATCAAGTTTATAAATTGTTACATGAACATTACGTTGAAGATCAAGATGAAACTTTCAGATTCGATTATTCTCCCAAATTCTTTGAATGGGCTTTGAAATCTCCTGGTTGGAAGAAAGAATGGCATGTTGGTGTTCGTGTTAAAAGCACTGGAAAATTGGTTGCCTTTATCAGTGGTATCCCAACATTGTTGAATGTGAGATCTAAAGATATCAAGAGTGTGGAAATCAACTTTTTATGCATTCACAAGAAATTGAGAGATAAGAGACTAGCTCCTGTTTTGATCAAGGAAATCACCAGAAGAGTCAACAAGCAGGATATTTGGCAAGCGTTGTACTCTGCAGGTGTTGTCTTACCTAGTCCGGTGGCAACCTGTAGATACACTCACAGACCATTAAACTGGGAGAAATTGCATGATGTTGGGTTTTCATCGTTACCTCCAAATGTCTCGAAAGCTCAAATGATATCCAAGTATACCTTACCATCGACTACAAAAACTGCCGGTCTAAGGAAAATGAAAGTTGAGGACGTTGATCAAGTCTTGGACTTGTACACCAACTATCAGGCCAGATTTGATATGATTCAGGTATTCAACAGAGAAGAATGCTTGCATTGGTTCATGGGTAACCAAACACAACAAGACTTACCGGAACAGGAAAAAGTGATTGCTACATACGTTGTTGAAGACGAATTCACTCACAAGATCACAGATTTCTTCTCTTTTTACATGTTGCCATTCAGTGTTTTGAACAATCCAAGTCACGATAAACTGGGAATTGCTTATTTGTTCTATTACGCTACCGATGTCGCATTGGAGGAAGGATTCAATGATGACTCTAAGTTACAAAAGAGATTGGATTCTTTGATAAATGATGCGTTGATCTTGTCAAAAACTTATAACGTTGATGTTTTCAACGCCGTCACTTCTCAAGATAACGTTTTATTTTTGAAAGATTTGAAGTTCGGACCTGGTGATGGTTTCTTGAACTTTTACTTGTTCAACTACAAAGCCTTCCCAATTAAAGGTGGTATCGACGAAAACAAAGAATATGATACTGTTAACAAGAGTGGAGTTGGTGTTGTGATGTTATAATGGCTTTTTTATATATGAATCTACGTATGAATAACTAATATAATATCCGCTTCCAAAAATCAAAATTATTTATAAATAGAACATTAAGGATAGAGAAAAGAATTATGGAAAGGGTAGGAGTAATTAAAAACAATAAAAAGTCGGAATATTATAAAAGATCGCAGTTAATCAAACTCGATAGTTGTATTTCTTTTTCTAACGATTACTGATGTGATGTCTACCTCGTCCAACTCGCTCACATCTTCAACAGCATCGAGATCTCGATCACTTGAAGGATAGTAATAAACCGAATCAATATTATCGCCAACAAACCCAATCCAAGGTCCCTCTAGCGTATCCACCAGATGTGGGTAAATGTAAGATTGTGTGGCTTCCCTTTCTTCATCAATAGTGCTTTTTCTCTTCTTCACACTGTGATGATTTGTTTCAGCTGAGGAAGTATCTCCTTGGTTGCTTATGCTATCTGGAGGAGATGGAGAAGGAGATCTTAAAGCCATCGAATGCCTGCGGGTTTCGGGAAACATCCCTTCATTATTGTGTGTCACTGTAATATTTGAGTTGTTCAACAAAGTCTCAAAATCATCGTTATCCTTCTGGACAGATTGGCCCGAAGTCTTGATAGCGTCCAATGCAATATAATTTAATAATGGTTGGTAGCTTCTATTGAAAAACATTAATACCCATATAGTAATAGGAAGCAATGGAATCACGAAACCTGCTAAAATAAACGATTGCTCCAATGCCAAGGTACCAAACATTTGTAATTGTAATAAAAAAACTCCAAGACAAACGCGACGGAAAACAATCGGCCACGCTTTTCCTGTACTGTGATATGGTTGAATCATAGAGTAAACTAGCTGATATTTATAAACATAGTACCCCAAAACAAAATAAACTAATCCAGAAGTTAGAATCTTAGTTGAGATCACGGAGTAGATAATGGTTATAATGAAGATCAAGATATGTTGAGGTAATATCAATCCAACTTCAAATATTGCAGGCTTATAGAAAAGATCCCTGTAATCTCTTGGGGTCTGCCAAGATGAGCACATGACATATTGCCAGAATAAAAAGGCTAGGTCTCCAATTTGTAGCAATTTGAAAGGGAACATGGTCAAACCTTGTAACAAAATTAAATCGACATAGAATAATGATAAGTCCTTCATGGATTTGGCAAGTAATGGAGCAATCTTCGTGGTATCGGTCAACAATGCCTTGTAACTAGACAAAGTACCGAATAACGTGAACACCAAGAACATGTTGAAAAAGATATATAGGAAGTTCTTTCTAATAACAGATAGTTCAACATCACCTCTTGAAACCAATCCTTGCAAATTCGAAAGGAAAGAGATTACATAAGGCAATATCACATTAATGATTGTAAACAAATATGTTGGGATCACACCAGTAACGATAGCTCTAATTATGTCATGTTTAAGTAGATACTCGCCAAATTCAGGCCACATCTTCTTAATAGCGTTAACATTTAATAACGAGGAAATGTATCTCAATGGCATGACTAATAGACAACTAAACACAATAATGATCAATTCCAATAAATTCTTTCTAATAAATACAGCCTTCGCACTCAAAAGAAGGTTTTCCCAATTCACATCATGAGGGGCCGGGGCTAGGCAAGTAATGAGTTGGAAAACGTTAGGAGAAAAAATTGCTTGAGCAGCCATCTGTGCATCTGTCATTGAGGTCATCGTCACAAATGCATAGGGGATGGATTTAAATTCATTTTTTGCTCTTATTTTTTGTATTTTCTTGTCTAGAACTATTAACTTTTTGGAATAATAATCAAATGAATCAACTTTCTTTCCAAACATAGTTAGTCTATGCGTTGGTCTCTTCTTGGGTCTATTCTTAGAATCCACTGCCTTTAATAATGGAGTCGTCTCACTTGTGACATCTTCAAATTCTTCTAGATTTGGTGAATAAACAATATCCCCATGTTCTGCTCCATCTAAAGATCTATGAACTTGCAAGGTTGTTGAAGCTGTGCTTTTTTTCGATAATATTCTGATATCCAATCCATAGAATGAGGAATATAGTTGTTCTAATTCTCTGATGACTACTTTTCTCTCTCTAAAGAGCTTGTCTAATTCTGAATAGTCGTGAACTAAAGTAATATTCTCAACTTTACCGACACCTAGGGTTTCAATGTGGCTTTTTAACGCCTGTTCATCTTCCAAACTTGGTGGAATATTACAGATCGAAATGGTTCTATCTGTAATTGATCTCTGGGACCCTAGGCACCTTTGCCTTGTCTTAATGATATGTGTCGTCTCTTTAAACAAAAAGAAATATACAATAGCAGTAAAAATGTAGGTGAACAAAGTACAAACCGCTAAATAAGCTGTAGTATCGGAATCAGAAGGCTTGCCCCCTCCATTATCGCCTTTCTTAAAAATCCTAAGTAAATCCAGATCAAAAAGTTCGTCGTTTTCCAAGTCGCCGGTCAGTATATACCTTAAAGGAGTTAAAATCACAAGACCTATAACAGTCATCGAACAAAAGATCTTGATTCCCAACCTGAAGAAGCAAAGGAAGACATAAGCATCTAATCCTGCTACCTGAAGTAGCTCGTCATTTGATATTGAATAGAGCACTTTCATCCATCCAAGAAAGTTGTCCGGTAAGCGCTTAATCATTTTGTTTCTATATGGCCTCACTGAGTATACTAGTGGAAATTTATACCTTGTCAAACAAAATATGAGAAAGATTATCACGCCCAAAGATGTACAGACATATAGCTGAACTTTAAACACCGTCTGAGGTTGGCCACTAGGGTTAAGGGGGTCTTCAGTCTTGTTTCCAAGAAGTACGTCATCCATACTGAGCTTCACAAGGGCGACGGTATAATAGTGTTTGAGAGTGTTTCGCTTATCAGTGATTTTTGAAGGATCTCTAATCCAAGCCCACTAGATTTGATTTAAAATGCTTATGTCAACCAATATCGATGTGTATGCAATAAACCAGTAAGGGTCCGAACTCTATCTCTTGGTATCCAGAAGTAGCTAACTGGCTAGAGAGCTCAAACACTCCAGGCATCGCTGCACGCTCAGATTTTATTGCCGCGTTTCCCTCTCGCGTTTCCTTTTCGGCTTCCTCTCTCTACTTGAGTCCTCTCACTGAAGAAACATTTATAATATATATATATATCTATTTATTAATTTTCCCCATCTCCAGCTGGAGCTATGTACCTCAAAGAAACTGCCGTCTGAAGGTGTTGAATAAAAGAGAACACCACAAGAAAAGAAAAAGAAAACATACAGTTGGAAACAAAAGTATGTGAAGCAAACAAAGAACAAAGAGAAAACCAAATTGTGAAATAATACAGTAAAACAAATACAAAATAATGAATCTACATCTATTACTAAAATCTCAGAAAGGTAAAAAGAAAAAGGTAGCTTTAAATCAAAAAAATTAAACCCCTCCTTATTCCTTCTGTAAATCACCAATATTCAAATTAGGAATGGAGCTGCCTCCTAAACCACCATATAATCCTGTCACATTCTGATTAAAGGCTGGGTGAAGAGGTCTGTTCAAATTTAAACCGCCTATTCTGTTAGCGAGGCTTTTGAGATCATCAAGGCTAGCACCTGAAAAGTTTGGAGTACCTCCTTGTGGAACCAGAGGTTGAAAATCAGGTGTATTTGTATTGGAATTTGGGAGGGATGGCTGTTGAGACAACGGCAGAGAAACCGTTCTATGTAAATCAGATGGTAATGTGTAACCACGATTGAGCTGTTGTAAAGATGAAGTCGAACCGGTTAGGGAGTCGTTGGCGGGCTGTGATTGTGATCTGAAGTTATTTTTCTGGTTGATGTTGTTTTGTTCCTGCTGTTGCTGTTGCAGCGAGATTAAATTGGATGCTCTTTGAGCTTGAAAAGCAGGCGAACCTATTCCAAAATCTTGTTGATGGTGGTGCTTTAAGGTGTTGTTATGGTTATTGCTGTGACCACCGTTGTGGTTGTTGTTGTTGTTATTATTATTATTATTATTGTTGTTGTTGTTGTTGGAATTATTGTGATGATGAGCATTGTGAACATGGCCATTCAAAATGGCAGCTTGGACTCTAGGGGCACCACATTTCAAACAACAAATATTTTTAGCAAAGTTATGATAGGAACAGTTTTCATTTACACACTTCCAATCTCCAGCCCTGAATGGGACATTTGAAGAATTGTTGTTATTGTTATTTAGCTGGTTCTGTTTATGTGTTTGGTTCTGTTGTCTATTGCCTGAATGCATATGCATATTGTTCTGGAAGCCCTGGCTGTTAATGTGACCATTGACATTACCATTTAAGTTACCATTGCTATTCTGATAGTTGAGCGTATGGTCTGGAACTTGATTATTATTATTTTGCTGCATGGAATGTTGCTGGTGATGAGAGTGATTGCTAACCAAGTTATTATTCAGGTTGATGTTGGCATTGGTTCCATTCCCGCTGTTCGAATTGTTGTTGGAGTTACCATACATGGACTCCTGTATAGCGACAGCAGATGCAGCTGGGAAAGAGCATCTAAAGCATGCCGTTCTTCTTTGGAAGTTTGAAAATCCACAGGATGGGCATGTCCAGTCGCCGGGTCTTGGTCTGTTCTTAGATGAAGGGAAAGG
Organism: Ogataea paraovalis; assembly: GCA_030565405.1. Lineage (NCBI taxonomy): Eukaryota > Fungi > Ascomycota > Pichiomycetes > Pichiales > Pichiaceae > Ogataea > Ogataea paraovalis. The sequence goes on from JAJMBU010000089.1 coordinate 49,725, forward strand.
TGTTAAAATCTCTTGTGCTCTGTCTAAAACTCTGACAGATGATGGTTGAACTTCAATAGTCTTTTCATTCAAAGGTCTTCCGTTCATGGCTAAAGAATCGATAGCTTCCTCGTGGGTAGCGAAAATAGCGAAACCTGAGCATGTCGGTTTACCTGCGCAATCGTTTGCACCATTTGTGCTGTTACTACGACTGTTGGAGTTGCTATTGGACATGTTGCTGATCGAAGAGATGGAACTACTTGTTTCAGAGGATGGAGGTGTCTTGACAGTCCAAAAGGCTATTGGTCTTCCACCAAATTGAGTAAACCATGATTCGAGCTCACTTTGAGTAGTATCAATAGGTAAGTTAGTCATGTATAAAATTCTTGACTGTTCAGTATAAAATTGGTTTAGATCCAAATTCATGTCATGAGGTTTCTTCAAAATGGATGTATGATTTGGAGCAAGCTTAATCAGGGCTTTTAAACATTCGGCCATTATTTGAACAGTGTCAGCAGCTCTTCTTGGTATAGACAAGTTGACTTCACTGCCAGCTTCAGTTGAAGAATTCAAATTTCTTAGATCAACATCTAATGCAGTCACAATCTGACCAAGAGAGATCTGGTTCAACATATTGTTATCAATAGTTTCAAAATTCAAGGACTCTTGAAGCTTTACAAACTCCCTCTTCAAGTCGAAATGCCTAGGAAACTCCAAGTAGCGAGGCAGTTGGATAGATTTTTCTCTTGATTCTTTGGGAAGTTTCATTCTTAAGTCCCAGCTCTTAAATGTAATGAAGTTAAAAGGTCTCTCCTCTTTGATGATGTGGGTGTTGATGGATTCCTCGAGAATAGCCACAGCATCCTTCAAAGAGTTGGCATTCTTAACACTGTCCCATGTCAAACCCGTTATCGACGTACACAGAGGACTAACCGGAGTGTTTATCGGCCTAACTAGGACTGAGTCTCTCGAGATCTCAGATAGAGTTGCAGAGTCGATGATCTCCCAAGCAATTTCAATAATCTCAGACAAGTCTTTTGAGACAAACTGACTTTGGTCATCGGTTGTCGTAGAAAGTTGAATAACAACATATACACCAGATTTGGTTGGTCGAACTGGTGAGGAGGACATCCTTAAATTCTTCAATCTTGCTATCTTATGTTGTAAGTCTTACGGCAATTTTTGGAATTCAAACTAGTATATTCGAATGATTTCGTGGTAGACTCTTAGATAGATTTTTCCACTGTTTAGAGTATCTAATGTGGATATTTATATAGAGAGAAAAAGATTTTTAGAATCCTTAAGAATAAAAACTTGAAAGACAGACTCTGAATGGTGAAAGTATGCTTTGGTCAAATTTCAAGCTTGTTTTCTGAGGTGTAGAGATATAAATCAAGTATTACTCTTTTTTTGTTGCCGAGTGCTGCTGGTTGTCCAAGAGATCCATCGATCAGCTCGAGAGGACTGACATTTTCCAAAGATTTTCCAAATATTTTTCAGTTGCGTTGGTTTCCAGATCTGGGAACTATTACAGCGACGCGTCGGTGAGCCTGACTTCTGGAGTCCTGAGTCCTGTCTTTCAGGTCTCTATATAATAACGTGAATCATAACCAAACAATTATTATTAAGTCATCTTACAATAGTCATACCAAACTATAACTGTGTTATATGGGGGGCCAACTCGGAAAGAGCGAACATAATTGGTAATAACATGTTTAGACTTGATCCACTCCTGATCAAGACTAGTCAAATCACGGAATCAAGCAACATCTTGTACATCAAGTAATGATTGAACTGCGATAGTATCAATGTAAGCCTGGTCCCCAACCTCGAACTCTGTTGAAGTTTTATGGCTGCAGCAATTGGCTTGTGTCTGTTTTACTTTTTTGCCTATTTCTTCGATCTTCCACTTTATTTCCTGTATTTCGGATTTGATGTGTCCATCTTGTGTTGATCTCCGGTTTGATGCAATTTGCGATTTCTTGAGTTCCGTGATAGTTTCTTGCTTTTTATGATTGGCCTCCTGTAACTCCTTTATTTCCTGCTCTTAGCCTTCTACTTTTCTCCTCATTTCTGTCTTCTGGCTTAAAGCATGCTGGATATCCTCTTTCTGTTGTTTGGATATTGCTTCCTTCCGGCGATCCGTATCTTGGATTTCCTCAATTTCGTCACATAAATTCTGGATTACTGTCTCTAGTGCATCAAATTTGATTTTATTTTGATATTTCACTTGCTCTAGTAATTTGGTCACAAATTTTCTCATTGTGTGCTCGTATTTATCATCTTCTGGATATGTTATGAAGATTATGTTCACACCAACAGACGTCATATCCATTGAGGTATTATTC